>WNWK01028613.1:0-25198 GCA_009830355.1 Cherax destructor | reverse complement strand
AGACTCGAGTCACAGGCACAAACACGGAGAGAATAGAATGTATGAACCAGCAAGGCTGGATTTGTTATTTACCTTCAGCAGTTCAGACGTAGGTGATATGACACGAAACGCCCCTCAGCAATAGTGATCACGTGGTCCTGAGTTTCGAATACCTTGTTGAGTTAATACTAGAGAGTGAAGCAGCACGAGGAGGAAAAAAAAAAACTTAAAAAAAATTAGACTACACAAGCAAGAGGCAATTCCTGCATGAGGTGTAGTAGGAAAGAGAAATGGAGGAAAAGACAGTAAATTAACCGATGGAACACGTGCCAACAAAGTGCAGGGAATAGAGGAAGTAGCAAAGACAACAGAAACAATGGGAAGACCAGAGTCAGCCCATGGTTTACCCGAAGTGTAAGAGGCTGAACCCAAGTGTGCTGGAGAATGGAAAAATTGTAGAAGACAAAGGATTTAGAAAACAAGAAGTCGAGATGTGGATAAGAAGAGAGGCCCAGTGACAATACAAGAATGTCATAGCAAAAAAAAAAAAAAAAAAAAATCTGACCCAAAGTCGTTATACCTCATTAATTGCTTCAGCTAACTTTACACGGTCTTGTAAACTTAAGATATGAAAATCATGTACGGCCAGAGAGCCTAAGATCTTGGATAAGTGGGGCCCGAGATGTTGGATTTTCTTTTTCCAAAGATCTAAACCAGAAGTTCACAAGCCCAGGGTTACAACCCAAACATGGGTTGAGTGTGCCTTGTGATGGGTCAAGGCCCAGGGTCACCACCCAAACATGGGTTGAGTGTGCCTTGTGATGGGTCAAGGCCCAGGGTCACCACCCAAACATGGGTTGACTGTGCCTTGTGATGGGTCAAGGCCCAGGGTCACCACCCAAACATGGGTTGACTGTGCCTTGTGATGGGTCAAGACCCAGGGTCGCCACCCAGGCATGGGTTGACTGTGCCTTGTGATGGGTCAAGACCCAGGGTCGCCACCCAGGCATGGGTTAACTTTGTATTGTGATGGATCAAGGCCCAGGGTCGCCACCCAGGCATGGGTTGACTGTGCCTTGTGATGGGTCAAGACCCAGGGTCTGCCACACCAGGCATGGGTTGACTTTGTATTTGATGGATCAAGGCCAGGGTGCCACCCAAACATGGTTGACTGTGCCTTGTGATGGGTCAAGACAGGGTCGCCACCCAAACATGGGTTGACTGTGCCTTGTGATGGGTCAAGGCCCAGGGTCGCCACCCAAACATGGGTTGACTGTGCCTTGTGATGGGTCAAGGCCCAGGGTCGCCACCCAAACATGGGTTGACTGTGCCTTGTGATGGGTCAAGGCCCAGGGTCGCCACCCAAACATGGGTTGACTGTGCCTTGTGATGGGTCAAGGATTATCTCCTAGTCCCATGAAAGAGACTTGTTGATAATGACAGACTGCTACAGTACGACATTTCTCTTGTAGGTGCGGCTTGACCATACGGAGACACTGTATTCAAACATTGGCAGATTACTGGATCTCAACTGCAGCATTTTAGGATGGTGATGCTTTTAACTATAAAATGTTTTCTCAATTTTTTTTTAGATCATTTTCGTAATCAGCTTTGCCGATTATTTAACAATTTATTTTGGGGTCGAGAAACTTGTGTGATTTCAAATTCTGGGCCTTCAAGCTGTGATTTCAAATTTCGGATCATTGACAAAAAATTTAGACACCACTATCCTAAACAGATCTTTCTCAGAAGTGTTTAAACCTCTCAGTTAAACAGTAGGGGGAAGGCCATGATGTCCTCCTCCACTTAAAGTACTGAAGGAGTACATCCCTGGCCATGGCAACGTCATGAAATCTTAGATATCCCCGTCCATGGGAGGAAAAACTACCAATTTTTTATTTAACTAACCGCGAGGTGAGGGTCTCACAAACGAAAGATGGGGTGTCGTACAGTTAAACCTATATTGGCATATATTCCCTTTAATGAAAACTGGTGTAAAACATGAACTTACCTTAATTCCTCACCTGTCCCTCGAGGAGCTGGACGTCACTTACCTGCAACGTAAACAACAATATTTATTAATACAAGAGTCCCAGCCACAGTTATACCTTCAGGAAGCAACTTCTGCAAGAATCCCAGTCTTGTATGACAAGGATGTTAATAAGATAATAAGCAGTTAATGGAATTTTACTCTGAAAACGTTTCGTCCATCAATGACAATCAATTATCTGGTGAGTGAAATAGTTTCTCGAAAAAATGTCAAAATACCTAAAGTGTCTTAGTAATCACCAGACCTACAGCCAACACTTTCGGGAAGTATCCTCAAGTATACATCACTTCCTGCACTTTCTACCAATATTCACAGTAATAACAATAAACCCACAGTTACGAATAACCATAACATTTAAAGGAATGGAATGGTAAGCCATGGGAAGGTCTCTGTCAGATGACCAAAAGCTCCAGCTGAGCGTCATATAACTAAGATCCGCATCCGGAAATACTTGTCGCGTTTCCTGACAAACTTTACCTAATATAACCTATGCATATATACTATAATATAAATTATAAGTATTATGATCTATTCAACAACTTTTATTCTGCCACAAATATAAGATCATCTTTTCGAGAGTCAAAAATATAACTCGCCTTTCCTGGATGAGTCGCTGTAGCCAGGTGGTGCAGGGACCCAGGTGGTGCAGGGACCCAGGTGGTTCTGGGGCCCGGGTGGTGCTGGGGCCCGGGTGGTGCAGGGACCCAGGTGGTGCTGGGGCCCAGGTGGTGCTGGGGTCCAGGTGGTGGCTGGGGTCCAGGTGGTGCTGGGGTCCAGGTGGTGCTGGGGTCCAGGTGGTGCAGGGACCCAAGTGGTGCTGGGGCTCAAGGGATGCAGGGACCCTGTGGTGCTGGTGCCCGGTTGTAGGGTCCTGGCTACCAGGGCTTGGCCTGGCGTTAGTGCTCTTGCTGTACCTGGGGTACGGGTTGAGCTGGGGCCCTTGTGTACCGGGGACCCGGAGGGAGATGTTATTTACACTTGTCAACGCACTCAACGAGTTACTCAGCGAAATACTTAACACATTCAACGCAAATCAACGCACTAATGAAACCCTTTCTCTCCAAGACTCTTATCACTTACCTACACATTCATTACGTATTTGACTGAACCTATTTTCAACGGACTTTTGACACTTATCTTCGCCCTCACCGGAATTTTGGCATTTATCTACGCCTTCACCGGAAATTTGGCACTTATCTACGCCCTCACCAGACTTTCGGCACTTATCTACGCCCTCACCGGACTTTCGGCACTTATCTACGCCCTCACCGGAATTTTGGCACTTATCTACGCCCTCACCGGAATTTTGGCACTTATCTATGCCCTCACAGGAATTTTGGCACTTATCTACGCCCTCACAGGAATTTTGGCACTTATCTACGCCCTCACCGGAATTTTGGCACTTATCTACGGCCTCACCGGACTTTTGGCACTTATCTACGGCCTTACCGGACTTTTGGCACTTATCTTCGGCCTCACCGGACTTTTGGCACTTATCTACGGCCTCACCGGACTTTTGGCACTTATCTACGACCTCACCGGACTTTTCGCAAACGAAATTCCGAATGTGCGTCTGGGAAATAATTTGACAATCCTTTGGAAACCAATAAATATAGGAACAGGTCCAATTCCTTGGATCAAAATCCCCACATTGGCATCAAGTCACTCCTCAAGGGAACGAACTCTATCTTTTAGCGATAACTTTATTAAATACATTAATAATGAAAACTTTTGGCACAGGAACTTGCGAATGTTACATTTGTCAACAAAGCTCATGAATCTTTCTCCACACATGAATGCCTCATCAGTACCTTAACTCACAACTAGCCTTGAAAATCAAGGTTATCAACACATGTATATTAAGTGTTTATATTCACTTAACACCATTCTATATTTAAGGGATTAAACTCTTCTTATATGGTTTAAGGTTTATAGAGTACACGGGGCCGTCGCTGAAATTTGAATTAAAACACTTAGTGTATATACAATGTGAAATGAAAACACAGCATAAATACACAGCACTGGGTGTAGTTAGCTGTACTTGATAATGCACGGTAGAGCAGCACGGTGTCCCTCGTTCAGTCACTGGGTCGCCTCACACACTGAAATCAAACAGCTCTGTAAAGTTCAGCTTCAGAGCTCCGAAGCTGTCTAGTGAAGCACTTGAACCAGTCAAGTGTTCGTGAATTATTTTGACTGAATCGAGACCTGGACCTCTTTCTTGACGTTCATCACTTATCACACTAAGTGTTACTTAGCATTAACGGGATATAGACACCGAGAGGTGTATGTAGGTGTATGTAGGCTAACAGTATGTAGGCTAGCAGTATGTAGGCTAACAGTATGTAGGCTAGCAGTATGTAGGCTAACAGTATGCAGCCTAGCAGTAGTTTGGAGATTAGGAGGTGTGGGATTACCAAAACTATTATCCAGAGAGCTGAGGAGGGGTTATTGAGATGGTTTGGAAATGTAGAGAGGAAGGAACAAAATAGAGTGACTTCGAGAGTATATAAATCTGTAGTGGAGGGAAGGCGGGGTAGGGGTCGGCGTAGAAAAGGTTGGAGGGAGATGGTAAAGGAGGTTTTGTGTGCGAGGGGCTTGGACTTCCAGCAAGCGTGCGTGAGTGTGTTAGATAGGGGCGAATGGAGACAAATGGTTTTAGGACTTGACGTGCTGTTGGAGTGAGAGCAAGGTAACATTTATGAAGGGATTCAGGGAAACCGGCAGGCCGGACTTGATTCCTGGAGATGGGAAGTACAGTGCCGGCACTGGTGGAGGGGTGTTAATGTTGCAGTTTTGTAGCTGTAGTTTAAGCACGCCTCTGGCAAGACAGTGATGGAGTGAATGATGATGAAAGTTTTTCTTTGTCAGATCACTCTGCCTTGGTACTCACCTAATTGTACTCACCTAATTGTGGTTGCAGGGGTCGAGACTCAGCTCCTGGCCCCGCCTCTTCGCTGTCTGCTACTGGGTCTCTGCTCTCCCTGCTCCATGAGCTTTATCATACCTTGTCTTAAAACTATGTATGGTTCCTGCCTCCACTATATCTTTCTCTAGTCCATTCCACTTCCTGACTACTCTGTGGCTGAAGAAATGTTTCCTGACATCCCTTTGACTCATCTGGAGTCTTCAGCTTCCAGTTGTGTCTCCTTGTTTCTGTGTTCCCCTCTTGAAACAACCTGTCACTATCTACCTTGTCAATTCCCCGCAGTATTTTGTATGTCGTTATCATGTCTCCTCTGATCCTTCTTTCCTCCATTGTTGTTAGTCCTATTTCCCTCAACCTTTCTTCATAAGACAGACCCCTGAGTTGTGGAACTAACCTTGTCGCAAACCTTTGCACTTTCTCTAGTTTCCTTACTTGCTTGACCAGGTGTGGGTTCCAGACTGGTGCTGCATATTCTAGTATGGGCCTGACGTACACGGTATACAGTGTCTTGAACGATTCCTTGTTAAGGTAACGGAACGCTAATCTAAGGTTTGCCAAACGCCCATATGCTGCCGCAGTTATCTGGTTGATGTGTGCCTCCGGAGACATGCAGGCGTTATACTCACCCAAGGTCTTTCTCCTTTGCCGAGGTTTGTAGCCTTTGTCCGCCTAGCTTGTACTCTGTCAGCGGTCTTCTTTGCCCTTCTCCGATCCTCATGACTTTGCATTTGGGGATTGAATTGAGAAGCCAACTGCTAGACCAGATGTCGAGCTTGTCCAGGTCTGTTTGCAGCCCTGCCTGGTCCTCTTCCGATGTGATTCTCCTCATTATTTTCACATCATCCGCGAATAGAGACACTTCTGATTCTATCCCGTCCGTCATGTCATTTACATATACCAGGAATAACACTGGTCCTAGGACTGACCCCTGCGGTACACCGCTCGTCACAGGCGCCCACTGTGATACCTCACCACGCACCACGCACCATAACATATTGTTGCTAATTCTACCAACATTATTACGCGATTCCCTTGCATGAAGGAATAAGAAAAAACATAAGTGTCATTCTCTCTCTTTCTTGAATTTTGGTATTTCATGTGAAGAATGAGGAAAATGGGCTTAAAATGGCTACATAAAATTGACTCAAATTTCTAAACAAGAATATAGTCGATCTGAGACTCAATTTTAAGAAAAAGTCGAATTTTTAGACTTAACTGGGGTGTTTATTGTGGAAAAAACAAATTACTGATTTGAAAGATATTTGGTCCAGATCAATGGTCAACGAATAATATAAATATTTTCCAATATTATATTCATAGTATCTTTATTTTCATTTAAGTTTCTTCCTGCAGAGTATTTTACTTGACATCTTGAACTGCCCATTTTAGCAGTGACCCTTCTGGCAGGCATTTACCAAAGGGCTAGTGTGGGTGAACTCACCTATTTGTGGTTGCACGGGTCGACTCATAGCTCCTGGCCCCATCTGTGTGTGTGTGTGTGTGTGTGTGTGTGTGTGCTTCTGTGTCTCTCTCTTTGCATGTTTGTTTCGCTAGTTTTATTATAAAGTGACAGAACATGTAAATTCTATTATTATTATTATTATTATTATTATTATTATTATTATTATTATTATTATTATTATTATTATTATTATTATTATTAATGTTACATATCAGGGCAAGGTATTAGGTAAACTGGTCACATGTTGAAAAGATATTGAAGGAAGAGGTGAGACTCGACGCCTTTATTCCCAGTTAAGATGAGTGGATGCAGTTAAGATGAGTGGATACAGTTAAGATGAGTGGATACAGTTAAGATGAGTGGATACAGTTAAGATGAGTGGATACAGTTAAGATGAGTGGATACAGTTAAGATGAGTGGATACAGTTAAGATGAGTGGATACAGTTAAGATGAGTGGATACAGTTAAGATGAGTGGATGGAGTTAAGATGAGTGGATGCAGTTAAGATGAGTGGATGCAGTTAAGATGAGTGGATACAGTTAAGATGAGTGGATACAGTTAAGATGAGTGGATACAGTTAAGATGAGTGGATACAGTTAAGATGAGTGGATACGGTGGGAAACGACCGATGTGTTAATAAAAAGAACAACAGTAGACTAACTGGCCCTTGTAGGTAATAATAGTTTTAGTAATAATAGTATTAATAGTAGTAGTAATAGTAGTAGGATTAGTAATAGTAGTAGGATTAGTAATAGTAGTAGCCGTAATAGTAGTAATAGTAATATAAGACATAGAAGTAGTAGTCGTCGTAATAATAGTAATAACAGTAGCAGTAGTAGTAAGAGTAGTAGGAGTAGATGTACTAATACTAATGGTAGATAGTAGAAGTAGAACTTTTAGTATTAGTTTTAGTCGCAGTAGTAGTAGTAAATAAGATAAGATTTCTTCGGATTTTTAACCCCGGAAGGTTAGCCACCCAGGATAACCCAAGAAAGTCAGTGCGTCATCGAGGACTGTCTGTCTTATTTCCATTGGGGTCCTTAATCTTGTCCCCCAGGATGCGACCCACACCAGTCGACTAACAACCCAGGTACCTATTTGCTGCTAGGTGAACATGACAACAGGTGTAAGGAAACACGCCGAAATGTTTCCACCCGCCGGGAATCGAACCCGGGCCCTCCGTGTGTGAAGCTAGAGCTCTAGCCACCACTACTATTACTTGTAGTAGTAATAGTAGTACTGGATGTAACTTTTGGTTGCTATGTGATATCTGGCTCTTGATAATAATTTAGAGATGACAAAACTTCCTTTATTCTGTTTAATATTGTTTAAAATGGCAATTAAGGATGATTAACGTTATTTTCTGCATATGATATATCCTCTATATTCCTTTATTGTTTGTAATGACTCGATACAATAAAATGTTAGATTAGTTGCACGTTTTTCTTACCTAACATATTTGTGCTAATTCTACCAACATTATTACGATTCCTTCATGAAGGAATAAGAAAAAACATAAAGTGTCATTCTCTCTCTTTCTTGAATTTTGGTATTTCATGTGAAGAATGAGGAAAATGGGCTTAAAATGGCTACATAAAATTGACTCAAATTTCTAAAAGAGAATATAGTCGATCTGAGACTCAATTTTAAGAAAAAGTCGAATTTTTAGCACTTTACTGGCGGTGTTTATTGTGGAAAAAAACAAATTACTGATTTGAAAGATATTTGGTCCAGATCAATGGTCAACGAATAATATAAATATTTTCCAATATTATATTCATAGTATCTTTATTTTCATTTAAGTTTCTTCCTGCAGAGTATTTTACTTGACATCTTGAACTGCCCATTTTAGCAGTGACCCTTCTGGCAGGCATTTACCAAAGGGCTAGTGTGGGTGAACTCACCTATTTGTGGTTGCACGGGTCGACTCATAGCTCCTGGCCCCATCTGTGTGTGTGTGTACTCACCTAATTGTACTCACCTAATTGTGGTTGCAGGGGCCGAGACTCAGCTCCTGGCCCCGCCTCTTCGCTGTCTGCTACTGGGTCTCTGCCTCCTGCTCCATGAGCTTATCATACCTTGTCTTAAAACTATGTATGGTTCCTGCCTCCACTATATCTTTCTCTAGTCCATTCCACTTCCTGACTACTCTGTGGCTGAAGAAATGTTTCCTGACATCCCTTTGACTCATCTGAGTCTTCAGCTTCCAGTTGTGTCCCTTGTTTCTGTGTTCCTCTCTGAAACAACCTGTCACTATCTACCTTGTCAATTCCCGCAGTATTTTGTATGTCGTTATCATGTCTCCTCTGACCCTTCTTTCCTCCAGTGTTGTTAGTCCTATTCCTCAACCTTTCTTCATAAGACAGACCCCTGAGTTGTGGAACTAACCTTGTCGCAAACCTTTGCACTTTCTCTAGTTTCTTGACGTGCTTGACCAGGTGTGGGTTCCAGACTGGTGCTGCATACTCTAGTATGGGCCTGACGTATACGGTATACAGTGTCTTGAACGATTCCTTGTTAAGGTAACGGAACGCTAATCTTAGGTTTGCCAGTCGCCCATATGCTGCCGCGGTTATCTGGTTGATGTGTGCTTCCGGAGACGTGCTTGGTGTTATACTCACCCCAAGGTCTTTCTCCTTTGAGGAGGTTTGTAGCCTTTGTCCACCTAGCCTGTACTCTGTCAGCGGTCTTCTTTGCCCTTCTCCGTGTGTGTGTGTGTGTGTGTGTGTGTGTGTGTGTGTGTGTGTGTGTGTGCTTCTGTGTCTCTCTCTCTGCATGTTTGTTTCGCTAGTTTTATTATAAAGTGACAGAACATGTAAATTCTATTATTATTATTATTATTATTATTATTATTATTATTATTATTATTATTATTATTATTATTATTATTATTATTATTATTATTATTATTATTATTATTATATGTTACATATCAGGGCAAGGTATTAGGTAAACTGGTCACATGTTGAAAAGATATTGAAGGAAGAGGTGAGACTCGACGCCTTTATTCCCAGTTAAGATGAGTGGATACAGTTAAGATGAGTGGATACAGTTAAGATGAGTGGATACAGTTAAGATGAGTGGATACAGTTAAGATGAGTGGATGGAGTTAAGATGAGTGGATGCAGTTAAGATGAGTGGATGCAGTTAAGATGAGTGGAATCAGTTAAGATGAGTGGATACAGTTAAGATGAGTGGATACAGTTAAGATGAGTGGATGCAGTTAAGATGAGTGGATACAGTTAAGATGAGTGGATACAGTTAAGATGAGTGGATGCAGTTAAGATGAGTGGATACAGTTAAGATGAGGATACAGTTAAGATGAGTGGGTACAGTTAAGATGAGTGGGTACAGTTAAGATGAGTGGATACAGTTAAGATGAGTGGATACAGTTAAGATGAGTGGATACAGTTAAGATGAGTGGATACAGTTAAGATGAGTGGATACAGTTAAGATGAGTGGATACAGTTAAGATGAGTGGATACAGTTAAGATGAGTGGATACAGTTAAGATGAGTGGATACAGTTAAGATGAGTGGATACAGTTAAGATGAATGGATGCAGTTAAGATGAGTGGATACAGTTAAGATGAGTGGATACAGTTAAGATGAGTGGATACAGTTAAGATGAGTGGATACAGTTAAGATGAGTGGATACAGTTAAGATGAGTGGATACAGTTAAGATGAGTGGATACAGTTAAGATGAGTGGATACAGTTAAGATGAGTGGATACAGTTAAGATGAGTGGATACAGTTAAGATGAGTGGATACAGTTAAGATGAGTGGATACAGTTAAGATGAGTGGATACAGTTAAGATGAGTGGATACAGTTAAGATGAGTGGATACAGTTAAGATGAGTGGATACAGTTAAGATGAGTGGATGGAGTTAAGATGAGTGGATGCAGTTAAGATGAGTGGATGCAGTTAAGATGAGTGGATACAGTTAAGATGAGTGGATACAGTTAAGATGAGTGGATACAGTTAAGATGAGTGGATGCAGTTAAGATGAGTGGATACAGTTAAGATGAGTGGATACAGTTAAGATGAGTGGATGCAGTTAAGATGAGTGGATACAGTTAAGATGAGTGGATACAGTTAAGATGAGTGGATACAGTTAAGATGAGTGGATACAGTTAAGATGAGTGGATACAGTTAAGATGAGTGGATACAGTTAAGATGAGTGGGTACAGTTAAGATGAGTGGATACAGTTAAGATGAGTGGATACAGTTAAGATGAGTGGATACAGTTAAGATGAGTGGATACAGTTAAGATGAGTGGATACAGTTAAGATGAGTGGATACAGTTAAGATGAATGGATGCAGTTAAGATGAGTGGATACAGTTAAGATGAGTGGATACAGTTAAGATGAGTGGATACAGTTAAGATGAGTGGATACAGTTAAGATGAGTGGATACAGTTAAGATGAGTGGATACAGTTAAGATGAGTGGATGCAGTTAAGATGAGTGGATACAGTTAAGATGAGTGGATACAGTTAAGATGAGTGGATACAGTTAAGATGAGTGGATGCAGTTAAGATGAGTGGATACAGTTAAGATGAGTGGATGCAGTTAAGATGAGTGGATACAGTTAAGATGAGTGGATGCAGTTAAGATGAGTGGATACAGTTAAGATGAGTGGATGCAGTTAAGATGAGTGGATAAAGGGAAAGTAAAACATATAAAGAAGTGTAGCTTTGTTGACAACCTAACTCTTCCAGCACGACCCTCTTTCTTCCCCCGACCTTCCTTTCCTCCACAAACTCAAATAAAAACATAAAAAAAGGTCATTTTTCCATCCACTCCCTTGCTGGTCACTTTTCCTTTACTTAACATCACAGGAGAGCCGCGGCTCAGCTGCTCTTCCACTATTTTGTTTTCCTCTTTAAAAAAAGAAAGAAAAAGAATCAGAAAGCTCACAGACTGCGAACCACCTCTATGTCGGAAATTGTCAGGTCATAAAATGGGCTTCGGTATTCTCCCATCAGGGCTTCCCGAGTGACCGCCCTGAATGCACTAACAAAGAGGTGTGAGTGAGTGTGTGTGTGTGTGTGTGTGTGTATGTGTGTGTACTCACCTAGTTGTGGTTGCAAGGGTTGAATCACAGCTCATGACCATGCCTCTTCACTGGCTGCTACTAGGTCACTCTTCCTGCTCCATGAGCTTTATCAAACCTCTTCTTAATTAAAGCGTTGGATATTGGCCTATAGTTATATACCTCAGTTGGATTGCCTCTTCTGAGGATTGGGGAAACCCTTGCTACCAGAAGTATTGTTGAGAAAGTTGAAGAATCTATTGATTTGTTGATCCTGCCTCCACTACATCACTTCCAAAACTATTCCACTTCCTGACAACTCTGTGACTGAAGTCATACTTCCTAAAATCCCTACGATTCATCTGAGCCTTCATCTTCAAACTGTGTCCCATCTCTGGAACAACCTGTCTCTGTCCACCTTGTCGACTCTTCTCAGCATTTTATATGTCGTTTTCATATCCCCCTATCTCTCCTATCCTGTAGTGTCGTCAGGTCGATTTTCCTTAACCTTTCCTTGTAGGACATGGCTCCTGCGACTAGTCTTGTTCCAAACCTTTGCACTTTCTCTAATTTCCTTACGTGCTTGGCTAGGTGAGGGTTCCAAACTGGTGCTGCGTACTCCAATATAATTCTTCTTGTAGGTTCGCCGGTACGTCCGGCCCGGGTCTTCTCCAAATGGTGACCCTGCTCCAATATAAGCCTAACGTACATGGTGTACAGGGTCCAGAACGATTCCTTATTGAGATGTCGGAATACTCTTCTTAGATTTGACTGGAATAGAAGTGGGAAAGATCTTTTTTTTGTAGGTTTACAGTAAACTCGAAATCTTAAATGGTTATCTACTGTGGGAATGAGGACGTCCAGATAAGGTAGCTTGTCAATGGACTCTTCTTCATGTGTAAACTGGATAGCCGGTTCAGCTGCGTTGAGCCTTGCCTGAAGATTCCACACATCAAAACATTTGGGAGTTATTATGAGGACGTCGTTTACATAACGTAATTAAGTGACGCTGGTGGGGATGGTTTTGGCGATATGCTCAGCTTCCAGGTGCTCCATATACAGCACACAACAGTGGGAGACACTCACCAAAGATTTCTTATATAAAACAAGACCCATAGACATAATATTCCTCTCAGACCAGTCACATCAGGTATAGGCAGTGCACCACACAAACTAGCCGGAGTTCTTGCCACACATCTTTCCTGCCTTCAAGGGACTATCAGCCCGCTCATCATAAACATTCAGGCGACCATTTCAACCGCATCAGAGACCTCTCTATCCGAAACAAGATACTAAGTAGTTTCGACGTAACTTCTCTCTTCACTAAAGTACCCACCACACAAACCATTGAAGTTCTACGACGTAAAGTCAATCAGGACCTTAATCTTCATCTACCTCCCGGAGATTTTGTTGACTTGTTTGAACTCTGGGACTTCATTGTTTTCCCCAAAAACCCATACCACTAACTATTTCTAGTTTAAAGCCCTAACAGCTCCCTCCACTGCATTGACCAGTTCCCCACCCCAGACCTAGATAAGTGAACCCCATCCCTGGCATACATGTCATTTCTGTCATAGAAAAGGTCCCAGTTGTCAATGAATGTTACTGCATTTTCCTTACAGTGTTTGTCCCTCAGCAGTTAACACCAATTGTCCTGGACAACCATTGATTTTCAACTCCTCTCCTTGGCAAAATGTCACATATCACAGGGTTCCTCCCTTCTTCCTAATTATGTCTAATGCTAATACCTGCTAATCAGGTCCTCACTCCTACGTCTGCCAACATCATTGCCTCCAGCACTGAGACAAATAATAGGATTACTCTCATTATAACTCATGATGACGTCCAGACGACTAACAATATCCTCCATCCAAGCTCCAGGAAAACATACCCTATGCTGGGATGTCTTTACCGGCAGGCTTCACTGAATAGTTAACAATTGTACTTGTTGGAACTCTCTTTGTTGGAAGATCATCGATGGTCGATTAACATTCGTCTGACAACAAGGAAAAAGAGTTGCTGGTTTTCACAGTAGTCTCCTGGATCTTATTCATCTTCAGCTTCGTTCCTTCAGGTCTGACCAGCTTCCATTCGTTGGTTCGATCATCGGGAACATTGTTCCGGGAATAATCCTTGCACATTCCCTTCAGTCGTTGAATTTCTCTTCTTGCTTCCGTTAATTCTACCTTAAGTTAGAGATATAGCTGCTCTTAGTAGAGGGAAGCCATCATCACAATCTCAGGTAGCTAAGAACGGAGAGCACACTAGACAAGGCTTCACAGAGTAAAGTGAATGCTGCAACTCAGTGTTGTTGAAAATACATAAGAAAAGTAGTCAAATACCTCCTTCACTCTCCAATCAGTCATGCCTCCATCCTCCTGCAATCAACAGAATGCAGGACTCCTACTGTAGAGGTCAATTATGTGCGTATTGTCTACAATATTTATAATTCTACAGTTTAATATTATTGACTGTGGTTGCGAGTGGTAACTCCTCTATCCTGCCCTACCACACATCTGTAGCCAGGAGTACCCATAAACTCTGCACTTTGTCAGTGTATATACTGAACAGTGAAAGTTTACCTAAATATTTATTTAAGGGATGAGGTTTTTAATATCACATAAGAACATTACATAAGTCCTATTCATTAATGTTGGTAGAATTACCGACAATATGTTGGGTAAAAGGACACAAGTGTAACTAATGGGATATTTCATTGCGGCAAAGTTTCTCTCTCCAAGAGCTTTATCAAGTAATTACAAACAATACATAGACATAGAGGGTATATATAGGCTTAGTGAGGTGTAATACTAGTGGTAGTAGTAGTAAGGGTTTAGAAAAACACGTAAACTAGAGGTAGTAGTAGTAGTAATACATGTGGTAGAAAAATAACTAGCACAGCAGTAAAAGGTTAGAAGAGCTGTTACTTGAGTAGCATCAAAATAGGTTAGACAAATATTTCTGTTAGTGGTTGTATTTGAGAAGGTCTGTTTCAGCGTCCCTCCTCTGTTATGTTCCAGTGTAGTATTAGCAGCATTGACTGTGTGATCGCAGGTTTATTGTTTTGAGTAGGATTCTTGCTAATACTTCAGAGATGATGAAGTTGCCTTTATTTTGCTTGTGTTAGAGACAACGATTAATGATGATTCAAGGCATTTACGTCTGCGGAAGTTAGGTTCTCTGATCACTAGTCGGGCGTCGTTGAATTTCATGAGGTGATTGGCGGAATTCCGGTGTTGTATGCAGTCGTTGTTCAAGTCATCCTTCCTACATGTGTTAATGTGTTCATTGAGGCGTGTTTCGAGGTCCCTTGCTGTTTCACTCACATATATTCTGTCGCAGCCTCCACAAGGTATAGTGTAAACCCCTGCTTTGACTGGTTCATGGTGGTTCGATTTTGTCCTCATTACATCCCTTATGGAAGTGCTGGATGCGATAGCAAATCTAGTGTTAGCTTGAGCGAGTACTTTAGAAACGTCAATGCAACCTGGTTGTTGGGAAGGATTACAACTTTGTAGGAGTGGTATTGGTGCGTGAAGAATTAATGACCTGAAGAGCTCTTTTCTTGTAGTCTTTGATGAAGGTCTGGAGTATGTAAATACATTCCTCGTCAAGAAATTCAGGACTACGAATTCGGTAAGCTCTTAGGAAAATCCGATGAAGATGCCTCTTTTGGTCTTAGTATCTTGACTGGAATAGAATTGTGTGAGATCGTTTTTGTTTGTAGGTTTTCAGTAAATTTGAAATCTTAGAGTGTTATCTTCTTTGTGAATTACGACGTCTACAAAAGGTAACTTGTCACTGGACTCTTCTTCGAGTGTAACCTGTATAGCCGGTTTAAATTGGTTATGTTATGAGGACGTCGTCCACAAAACACAGTCAAGTGACGCTGGTGGAGAAGTGTTCAGCTTCTAGGTCTAGGTGTTCCATATCAAGTCAGCTAAGACGGCGCTGATGGGGACCCCATTCCATACCATAGGTATGTTTGCAGATCCTGTTATTAAAAGAAAACCAATTGAAATTAATGCAGAGTTCAATCAAGTCAACGAAATCTCCTGGAGGTAGAGGAAGATTAATGTCCTGATTGACTTTACGTCTTACAACGTCTATGGCTTATGTGGTGGGTACTTTAGTGAAGAGGGAAGTCACGTCCAAACTACTTAGTTTTTTGTTTCAAATGGAGAGGTTTCTGATGCGGTTGAGGTCTCCTGAATGCTTAAGATGAGCGGGGCTGATGGTCCCCAGAAGGCAAGAAAGATGTTTGGCATGAACTCCGGCTATTTTGTGTGGTTCACTGAAATACCTGGTCTCAGAGGAATATTGTTTATGGGTCTTAGGTAAACCATACATGTGTGCTGGTTTAGGGTTGCTGGGTATCAAGTACAGAAGTTTCTTCCCTTCATTAGTGCGTTTGAGTATTTGGCTGGTTTTGTATAGGAAATCTTTGGTGAGTGTTTCCCACTGTTGTGTGCTGTAAAAGGAGCACCTGGAACCTGAACACTTCGCCAACATCATCCCCACCAGCGTCACTTAATTACGTTATGTGGACGACGTCCTCATAATAACTCCCAAACGTTTTCATGTGTGGATCTTCTGGCAAGGCTCAACGCAGCTGAACTGGCTGTCCAGTTTACACATGAAGAAGAGTCCATTGACAAGCTACCTTTCTAGACGTCTTCATTTACAAAGTAGATAACCATTTAAGATTTGAAGTTTACCGTAAACCTACAAACAAAAATGATCTCTCCCACCTCTATTACAGTCAAACCTAAGAATAGCATTCCGAGGTCTCAATAAGGAATCGTTCTGTACCCTGTACACCGTGTACGTTAGGCCAATATTGGAGTATGCAGCACCAGTTTGGAACCCACACCTAGCAAAGCACCTAAGGAAATTATAGAAAGTGCAAAGGTTTGCAACAAGACTAGTCCCAGGAGCTACGGGGCATGTCCTACGAGGAAAGGTTAAGGGAAATCGACCTGACGACACTGGAGGATAGGAGAGATAGAGGGATATGAAAACGACATATAAAGTACTGAGACGAGTCGACAAGGTGGACAGAGACAGGTTGTTCCAGAGATGGGACACAGGAACTAGGGGTCACAGTTAGAAGTTGAAGACTCAGATGAACCACAGGGATGTTAGGAAGTATTTCTTCAGTCACAGAGTTTTCAGGAAGTGGAATAGTCTGGGAAGTGATGTAGTGGAGGCAGGATCTATACATAGCTTTAAGAAGAGCTATGATAAAACTCATGGAGCAGGAAGAGTGACTTAGTAGCAGCCAGTGAAGAGGCAGGGACAGCAGCTGTGACTCGACCCCTGAAAACCGCTTATAGGTGAGTACACACACACACACACACACACACACACACGCACTCTCACACACACACACACACACACGCACACACATCTGGAGCAGAACAGGATAATCAACACCATACAGCACGGATTCAGGGAAGGCAAATCCTGTGTAACAAACCTCCTGGAGTTCTATGATAAAGTAACAGAGGTAAGGCAAGAGAGAGAAGGGTGGGTTGACTGCATTTTCTTGGACTGCAGGAAGGCCTTTGACACAGTGCCTCACATGAGATTAGTAAAGAAGATGGAAGACCAAGCGTGTATAACAGGAAGGGCACAGGAATGGATCATGGAATACCTCACAGGGAGACAACAACGGGTCATGGTGCGTGATGAGGTATCACAGTGGGCACCTGTGACGAGCGGTGTACCGCAGGGTTCAGTCCTAGGACCAGTGCTATTCTTGCTATATGTGAATGACATGACGGACGGGATAGACTCAGAAGTGTCTCTTTTCGCAGATGATGTGAAATTAATGAGGAGAATCACATCGGATGAAGACCAAGCAGGACTTCAAAGAGACCTGGACAAGCTTGACATCTGGTCTAGCAACTGGCTTCTCGAATTTAACCCCACCAAATGCAAAGTCATGAAGATTGGAGAAGGGCAAAGAAGACCCTGACAGAGTACAGGCTAGGTGGACAAAGGCTACAAACCTCCTCAAAGGAGAAAGACCTTGGGTGAGTATAACACCAAGCACGTCTCCGGAAACACACATCAACAAGATAACCGCGGCAGCATATGGGCGACTGGCAAACCTAAGATTAGCGTTCCGTTACCTTAACAAGGAATCGTTCAAGACACTGTACACCGTGTACGTCAGGCCCATACTAGATATGCAGCACCAGTCTGGAACCCACACCTGGTCAAGCACGTCAAGAAATTAGAGAAAGTGCAAAGTTTGCGACAAGGCTAGTTCCACAACTCAGGGGACTGTCTTATGAAGAAAGGTTGAGGAAATAGGACTAACAACACTGGAGGACAGAAGGGTTAGAGGAGACATGATAACGACATACAAAATACTGCGGGAATCGACAAGGTAGATAGTGACAGATGTTCCAGAGAGAGAAGAACAACTGGAAGCTGAAGACTCAGATGAGTCAGAGGGATGTTAGGAAGCAATTCTTCAGCCATAGAGTAGTTAGGAAGTGGAATAGTTTAGCGAAACGATATAGTGGAGGCGGGACCCATACATATTTTAAGACAAGGTATGATAAAGCTCATGGAGCAGGGAGAGCAGAGACCCAGTAGCAGACAGCGAAGAGGCGGGGCCAGGAGCTGAGTCTCGACCCCTGCAACCACAATTAGGGGAGTACACACACAGAAGGGTCAGAGGAGACATGATAACGACATACAAAATACTGCGGGGAATTGACAAGGTAGACAGTGACAGGATGTTCCAGAGAGGGAACACAGAAACAAGGGGACACAACTGGAAGCTGAAGACTCAGATGAGTCAAAGGGATGTTAGGAAGCATTTCTTCAGCCACAGAGTAGTCAGGAAGTGGAATAGTCTAGAGAAAGATATAGTGGAGGCAGGAACCATACATAGTTTTAAGACAAGGTATGATAAAGCTCATGGAGCAGGGAGAGCAGAGACCCAGTAGCAGACAGCAAAGAGGCGGGGCCAGGAGCTGAGTCTCGACCCCTGCAACCACAATTAGGTGAGTACAATTAGGTGAGTACACACACACATACACACACGCACACACACACACAGAGGCGGTGCCAGGAGCTATGAGTCGACCCGTACAACCACAACTAGGTGAGTATAACTAGGTGAGTACACACACACACACACACACACACACAGGCGGGGCCAGGAGCTATGAGTCGACCCGTACAACCACAAATAGGTGAGTTCACCCACACTAGCCCTTTGGTAAATGCCTGCCAGAAGGGTCACTGCTAAAATGGGCAGTTCAAGATGTCAAGTAAAATACTCTGCAGGAAGAAACTTAAATGAAAATAAAGATACTATGAATATAATATTGGAAAATATTTATATTATTCGTTGACCATTGATCTGGACCAAATATCATTCAAATCAGTAATTTGTTTTTTTTCCACAATACATACCGCCAGTTAAGTGCTAAAAATTCGACTTTTTCTTAAAATTGAGTCACAGATCGACTATATTCTTGTTTAGAAATTTGAGTCCATTTTATGTAGCCATTTTAAGCCCATTTTCCTCATTCTTCACATGAAATACCAAAATTCAAGAAAGAGAGAGAATGACACTTTATGTTTTTTCTTATTCCTTCATGCAAGGGAATCGCGTAATAATGTTGGTAGAATTAGCAACAATATGTTAGGTAAAAGAAAAAACGTGCAACTAATCTAACATTTTATTGTATCGAGTCATTACAAACAATAAAGGAATATAGAGGATATATCATATGCAGAAAATAACTTTAATCATCCTTAATTGCCATTTTAAACAATATTAAACAGAATAAAGGAAGTTTTGTCATCTCTAAATTATTATCAAGAGTTGTCCTCAAAACACTGAAGCCAGATATCACATAGCAACCAAAAGTTACATCCAGTACTACTATTACTTCTACTACTATTACTTACTACTATTACTACTACTATTACTACTACTACTATTACTACTACTACTATTACTACTACTACTATTACTACTACTACTATTACTACTACTACTATTACTACTACTACTACTGCGACTGAAACTAATACTAAAAGTTCTACTTCTACTCTTATTATTACTATTACAACTTTACTGCCCAGTCCGCCGTACGTCGTGTTTTTCGTGATTTTCACGGTCTCTCATGCGTGCCAGAACTCTAGACTGTGCCAGTCAACTTACAAGGTACATCCCTCCAGCGCTTCCAACTAATCTAGCAGAAAATAGTATACACTGAGTCAAAAAAAGGAGAATTAGTGTGCAATAACAAAGCACAGCCATACTCTCAGAGAGGAACTATAGGCCTAGCGTGCAGTGTGGAAAATAATATTAGAACTTTTTTGTCAGAGGAAAGAAAGTCCCCTGATAATAGTGTGTATACATAGTGTTATAGTGTATACCATAGTGGTACCATAGTACCATAGTGAAATTTAAAACTGAAGTATTAGGCCTAAAGAGACAGGTTCATTCATGTTGTAAGCAATTGTCAGCAGTCGCCAGAACCCTACCAAGCAGGTCACCTCGTATTTATAATCTTCCTAACCTGCTAGTGTACCTGACCTATAATCTTGTGATTCCATTGAGTAAAACATTCCTATTGAAATACGGAGAGGCGCAAAATCCCGAGGAAATACGTAAAGTGTACAATTTTGTAGAAGTACGATTAACAGTAGTATAGTTATCAGTAATCGTATACAACAACATAAGATCAATTATCATCCTCAGTGTTGTCATAGCTAATAACCAGTAACAAATTGGTACTTAGTGGTGTGGAGTGACGATCATTAAAAATTTCTTCATTTTTGAAATACGAGACGTATAGAGTGGAAATACATTAAACTTGTAGTTAGCAGCGGTCGCAATATACACAACGGAAAGCAAATATTCCTCCAGTAATCTTCACCAGTCAACTATTGTGATAAAATAACATTTGTTGTGGTGGAGGGGGAAAAAAATATAGAAAAGCTAAATACAAGTGATCTATAAGTGCCCAAAACTAGGTTGTAAAAATAGGGTAGAGGTCACCGACAGTTCGTCATAGTAGGAACTGCCAGAAGTCACCTCTTTCTCCAACACGCAAGTTATATTTTTTGAATCAAACTGAACACATATTACTCTATTAAATAATATTCCAGTAGTCCCTTCATGAGCTTGTCAAAAATCACTGACCGGATAAGTCCAAAATAAGTGTCCCATGGACCGGATTAGTATAATAAATAAATGAACCATCGACCGGATTCAAACGGATTCGTCTGAATCCGGATTCATAAGTGACGGGGTTTTAGGAGCCCTTATCGAACACCCAAACAGTGACTACAAATACAAATAGATACAATACAAATAGACAGATCTACACTCTAAGGAGACTATTATTAGTAGAAGATACAGTAAAACAACCAATAAAATCACATCATGAAACCCTATGTAGTCTGCAACCAAACAAACAAACGTGCTTCTGCATGGAATACATGCAACTTCTGTGGTAATTGGGCCCACGCACCTTGTGCAGATATCCAAGAATTATCTACAGGAGGTATTAAATCAGGGAAGTGTTTTTGGGTATGCCCAAATGAGATCCAACTGTGGAATAAAATCACATTGGTATTAAAAGATGATAACACCAAAACGGCCTTCATAGAAAACCTGAAAGCATTCTATAACAGATGGGAATATAGAAAGTCTGGGCCGGATGGTGCTATCACCCCTGGTACAGATGCTGCTCTGGTAGACAGTAACTGTAAGAATGGAGAAATGAATGTTAGTGGCCTGGAGGGAGACAGGAGCTGTAGTGGGGAAACAGGTGTAGACAAAGACATGGAAAAACCAATGTTACAAACTAGCAATACCACGGGAGATAGTAAACAAGGGGGATGCCCCTAGAAATAGTGAAGATAAATTACCAGAAATAACTGTGAAGACTCCATTGTTAGTACCAGTGCTGAAGATAGAAATGAGACAGGAAAACACACACCAGTAGAGAATACAGTCACAAAAATTCCAAGGCAAACAGAAACCAAGCCTATGCAAATTCTATGCACTTGGTATCTGCAGGCATGGAATATCTGGAAAAACGGATGGGACGTGCAACTTTGACCACCCCAGAAAATGCCGTGCCCATATGACAACAAAAAAATGCAACCTCCCTTCCTGTAAGCTTTTCCACCCTGAAATGTGTCACTCTTCAGTTCAGGAAAGACAGTGCTATAACTTATATCGCTAGGCACACCACCTAAAGGGTACAAGAAGATACAAAACATCCAGACCATGGGAAAACCTGGGTAGCCACAGTCTCTCCAGAGAGAGAGTTTTTTTTAGAGCCAGGAAAGAAAAAAAGCTGGCAGGAAATGACAGAAATCGTTCACCAATTCTGATCATTTCTGGAGTGGAATCACAGTCGATGGCCTCCACTCCAAAACAACAGATATTAGAGGCGGGAAAAAAAGACCCCCCGTACCACCAATCCGACGACATTCTTCTTTGCAAATATACAGGGTCTAAAGCCAGCAACGAACAACAAAATGCCTTTCATCCGTGGACTGCTTACAGAGTCAAACGCAATGTTCGCGGTTTTCACAGAGACCCACATAAAGGATCACTTGGACAACGAAATATGGATCCCGGGTTACAACCTATACAGATGTGACAGAGTGAACAGGCAAAATGGGAGGAGGGGGGTTGGCCTGTATATCACAGAGTCACTTATATGCTCAGAACTACTAAATGCCTCAAATGATGTAGTTGAAGTTTTAGCAGTAAAGATCGAGAACCAAAATCTGGTCATTGTGGTTGTATACAAGCCTCCGGATGCAACGTCCCAATAATTCCAGGAACAGCTTCTGAAAATTGATCACTGTCTGGAAAATCTTCCAGCTCCTGCCCCCAACATCTTGCTCCTGGGGGATTTCAACCTAAGGCACCAAAAATGGAGGAATATTGCAAATAATGTGGTAGCAGAGATAACACCAGGAGGCAGCTCAGATGAAAACTCGCACACACACGAGCTTTTAAATCTCGGCACCAAATTCACCTTAAACCAACAAATAATAGAGCCTACAAGATTCAAGAATACACTTCACCAAATTCAACTTCAATAACAAAAGCATAAAGTGGGACCAAGTAAACCAAGTCCTAAATGATAGCCTAAGCACACAGATCCCAACCTATATCTAGAACAGATTAACTCTGTAGCACTGGAGGTATGCTCAAGCATATTCCTTTAAGAAAAGGAGGAGAAGATGTAAACTAGAAAGAGAAAGGTGCTCCATATACAGGCGAAGGCAAAGAATAACAGAGTGGCTAAAAGAGGCCAATATATCTGCAATACGTAGGGAGACACTGGCCGGAGAAATAGCAAACGTTGAGCTAAAGCTAAAGGAATCTTACAGGAGTCAAGAAACGTGGGAAGAACTAAAAGCCATAAATGAAATAGAAAGAAACCCAAAGTATTTCTTTTCTTATGCCAAATCAAAGTCGAGAACAACATCCAGTATTGGGCCCCTACTAAAACGAGATGGGTCCTTCACAGACGACAGCAAGAAAATGAGTGAGCTACTCAAGTCCCAATATGACTCAGTTTTCAGCGAACCGCTAACCAGACCGAGAGTCGAAGACCTAAATGAATTTTTTATGAGAGTGCCACAGAATTTGGTAGACGCAAACTTATCAGACATTATCCTGACGCCAAATGACTTCGATAAAGCGATAAATGACATGCCCATGCACTCTGCCTCAGGCCCAGACTCATTGAACACCGTGTTCATCAAGAATTGCAAGAAGCCCCTATCACGTGACCTTAACATCCTATGAAGTGGGAGCTGCTAAAAACAACACACACATAGCCCCACTCCACAAAGAGGCAGTAAACCAATATCAAAGAACTACAGACCGATACCGCTAACGTCCCATATCATAAAAATCTTTGAAAGGGTTCAAAGAAGCAAGATCGCCACCCATCTAGATACCCATCAGTTACACAACCCAGGGCAGCATGGGTTTAGAGCAGGTCGCTCCTGTCTGTCCCAGCTACTGGACCACTACGACAAGGTTCTGGATGCTCTAGAAGACAAACGAAATGCAGTTGAATATACACAGACTTTTCAAAAGCATTTGACAAGTGTGACCATGGTGTAATAGCACACAAAGTGCGTGATAAAGGAATAACCGGAAAAGTTGGTAGATAAATCTGTAATTTCCTAACAAATAGAACACAAAGAGTAGTAGTAAACAAAGAAAAGTCTGAGGCGGCTACAGTGAAAAGCTCTGTTCTTCAAGGCACAGTACTCGCTCCCATCTTGTTCCTCATCCTCATATCGGACATAGACAGGGATATTAGCCACAGCACCGTGTCTTCCTTTGCAGATGACACCCGAATTTGCATGACAGTGTCCTCCATTGAAGACACTGCAAGACTCCAGGCAGACATCAACCAAATCTTTAAATGGGCCGCAAAATACAGTATGAAATTCAATGATGAGAAATTTCAATTACTCTGATATGGAAAACATGAGGAAATTACAACTACATCGGAGTATAAAACAAATTTCAACCACACAATATAGACAAAAACTAATGTAAAAGATCAGGGAGTGATCATGTCAGAAGATCTCACCTTCAAAGACCATAACTTGTATCAATCGCATCTGCTAGAAAAATGACAGGATGGATAATGAGAACCTTCAAAACTATGGATGTCAAGCCCATGATGACACTCTTCAGGTCGCTTGTTCTATCAAGGTTGGAATATTGCTGCACACTAACTGCATATTTCAAGACAGGTGAAATTGCTGACTTAGAAAATGTACAGAGAACCTTCACGACACACATAACTGCGATAAAACACCTCAGTTACTGGGAACGCTTGAAGTTCCTAAACCTGTACTCCCTAGAACGCAGGCGGGAGAGATACATGATCATATACATTAGGAAAATCCTAGAGGGATTAGTATCAAACTTGCACACGAAAATCACTCCCTATGAAAGCCAAAGACTCGGCAGACGATGCAACATTCCCCTAATGAAAAGCAGGGGTGCCACTATCACGATAAGAGACAACACAATAAGTGTCAGGGGTCCAATACTGTTCAACTGCCTCCCATCAATAGACCCCTGGCTGTCTTCAAGCAGGCACTGGACAAGCACCTAAAGTCAGTATCTGACCAGCCGGGCTGTGGTTCGTACGTCTGTTTGCGTTCGGCCAACAGTAACAGCCTGGTTGATCAGGCCCTGATCCATCATGAAGCCTGGTCAGAGACCGGGCCGCGGGGGCATTGACACCGGAACTCTCTCCAGGTATACTTCTACTCTTACTACTGCTACTACTCTTCTACTCCTACTACTCTTACTACTACTACTAATACTATTACTCCTTCTGTTATCACTATTACTACGACTAATACTACTAATACTACTATGTCTAATATTGTTATTACTACTGCTACGGCTACTACTATTACGACTGATATTAATACAACTCCTATTACTAAAACTACTATTACCTACATGGGCCAGTTAGTCTACTGCTAGCCTACATACTGCTAGCCTACATATACCTACATACACCTCTCGGTGTCTATATCTCGTTAATGCTAAGTAACACTTAGTGTAATAAGTGATGAACGTCAATAAAGAGGTCCAGGTCTCGATTCAGTCAAAATAATTCACGAACACTTGACTGGTTCAAGTGCTTCACTAGACAGCTTCGGAGCTCTGAAGCTGAACTTTACAGAGCTGTTT
>WNWK01028612.1:0-25199 GCA_009830355.1 Cherax destructor | reverse complement strand
TTCCTTGCTTGCCAGAACCAAGTCAAGTAGGTTATTTCCCCTTTAGGTTCTGTTACAAACTGCTTTAAAAGCAATCCTGAACTACTTCTAAAAGTCGTTAGATTCAAAATTTCCCCTGTCATGAAATTCCAATCAATCTGACTAAAGTTAAAGTCCCTAGAATTACTACGTTATCGTGTCTTGTGGCCTTAACAATTTCCTCCCAAAGTAGTCTCCTTGTTCCCTATCTAAGTTTGGAGGACGGTAAATCATGCCTAAAATCAATTTTTCACACCCTCTGAAAATTCTATCCAGACAGACTCTGTATGTGTTAATTCAGACTTTCCTGTTTTATGCAAGTGGTGTTCCACAGGATCAGTCTTAGGCCCATTGTTATTTATAATATATATCAATGACCTTGATGAGGGAATTACTAGTGATATGAGCAAATTCGCCGACGACACGAAGATAGGTAGGATAATTGATTCAAACATAGATGTCATAGAACTTCAGGAAGATTTAGACAAACTTAATTCGTGGTCAGAAAAGTGGCAGATGCAGTTTAATGTAAATAAATGCAAGGTTCTGAAGCTCGGGAGTGTCCATAACCCAAGCACTTATAAGTTAAATAACGTAGAACTTAGCCATACAGATTGAGAAGGACTTGGGGGTGATGGTAAGCAGCAACCTTAAACCAAGACAGCAATGCCTAAGCGTACGTAATAAGGCAAATAGATTACTGGGATTTATATCAAAGTGTTAGCAACAGAAGTCCAGAGGTTATATTACAGCTTTATACATCATTAGTAAGGCCTCACCTAGATTACGCAGCTCAGTTCTGGTCTCCATATTACAGAATGGACATAAATTCGTTAGAAAACATTCAGCGTATAATGACTAAATTAATACATAGATTAGAAATCTTCCTTAAAGAAAGATTGAAGACCCTAAAATTACATTCACTTGTAAGACGTAGAATGAGGGAGACATGATCGAGGTATACAAGTGGAAAATGGGTATTAAAAAGGGGATATAAATAAGGTCTTGAGGATATCTCTCCAAAGAGAACCCGCAATAATGGATTCAAGTTAGATAAGTTTAGATTTAGAAAGGATATAGGAAAGTATTGGTTTGGAAATAGGGTAGTTGATGAGTGGAACAGTCTGCCTAGTAGGGTTATTGAAGCTAGGACCTTGGGTAGTTTCAAATTTAGGTTGGATAAATTCATGAGTGAGAGGGGTTGGATTTGAGTGGGACTCGCGCATGAGTGGGTAGAATTGTCAAAGCTTATTTCTTGGGTAGCATTGAAAATTGGGTTGAGCAAATGTTCTGTTAGTGGGATGGATTGTGAAGGACCTGCCTAGTATGGGCCAACAGGCCTGCTGCAGTGTTCCTCCTTTCTTATGTTTTTATGTTCTTATGGGATAAATGTTCTTTGGGCAGCCTGTATAGTGTTAAGAAAACTGTCATATTGATACCTCTCTTCTTCACCCCAGCCCACAGTTGATAAGTGTTCTCTAAGTCCATTATAATCTGCTAAGCGAAAATCTGGGACCATTACTGAATTATCCCTACTATCATACATCCATTCAATGCTAAAGGTAATTGACTTGTGGTCGCTTGAGCCGAGTTCCTCTGTAATTTCTAAATTATTAACAAGGGTTTCCTTGCTTGCAGAACCAAGTCAAGTAGGTTATTTCCCTTGTAGGTTCTGTTACAAACTGCTTTAAAAAGCAATCCTGAACTACTTCTAAAAAGTCGTTAGATTCTAAATTCCCTGTCATGAAATTCCAATCAATCTGACTAAAGTTAAAGTCCCTAGAATTACTACGTTATCGTGTCTTGTGGCCTTAACAATTTCCTCCCAAAGTAGTCTCCCTTGTTCCCTATCTAAGTTTGGAGGACGGTAAATCATGCCTAAAATCAATTTTTCACACCCTCTGAAAATTCTATCCAGACAGACTCTGTATGTGTTAATTCAGACTTTATACCCGTTTTTATGCAACAATTTAAATGATCACGGACATAGAGTGCCACCCCACCCCTTTCCCGATACTTCTGTCTACTTGGAACAATTTAAAACCCTGAATGTGACATTCGGCAGGCAAGTCCCGATTTTTCATATTAAACCATGTCTCAGTTATTGCAAAACATCAATATTACCCGCACTAGCAACTAATCTCAACTCGTCCATCTTATTTCTAGCACTACGACTATTAGTGTAATATACATATAAAGACCCACCTTTCTCTTTACCCTTCCTGCTCATTTCTGTTTTTTTCACTATACCTATTACAGTCCTTGTCACCTAGTGCCACTGACTTTCCAATATCCACCTTATTCTGCCTATTACTAGTTCTCCTAGAATTCATAATATTACTACACTGGGACTTCACTGTTTTCCCCCCATAACCCATACCACAAACTTTTTCTAGTTTAAAGCCCTAACAGCTCCCTCCACTGCAGTTGCCAGTGCCCCCACCCTAGACCTAGATAAGTGAACCCCATCCCTGGCATACATGTCATTTCTGCCATAGAAGAAGTCCCAGTTGTCAATAAATGTTACTGCATTTTCCTTACAGTATTTGTCCAGCCAGCAATTGACACCAATTGCCCTGGACAACCATTCATTTCCAACTCCTCTCCTTGGTAAAATACCACATATGACAGGGTTCCCACCCTTCTTCCTAATTTTGTCTATTGCTGACCTATACCTGCTAGTCAGGTACTCACTCCTACATCTGCCAACATCGTTGCCTCCAGCACTAATAGGATTGATCCCATTACCTCTCATGATGTCGTCCAGACGGCTAACAATATCCTCCATCCCAGCCCAGGAAAACACACCCTCTGCCTCCTACTTCTATCTTTCAAGCAGAAGGCCCTATCCATGTACCTAATCTGACTATCCCCAACAAGAACAATGTTCTTACCTTCCTTTGTGTCGTTCGTGGTGATGATCCAGTAGTCGACTCACATTCATCGGGTAGGACGAAGAATGGGTTCGATGTTTCCACAACATTCTCCTGGGTCTTCGTTGTTTCTACCTCTCCACCCGTCCTCTTGAGCCTTAACTTTGTCACATGCATTCCAGCCACTGTCCAGGTTCCTTTCTTGACTTGAGGATTCACAACAGGAGGATTACTACGAATCCTCTTGTTTCCCTCAGTCAGTCGCTGTATCTCAAGCTTAGCTACCCTCAGTTCTTCCTTCAGCTGCTGGTAGAGTAGCTCAAGAGAGGACATCTTCTTCAGATTCACAGAGAGCACACAAGACACGTCTTCACTGAGTTAAGTCAGGTCAAGAACGATGGAATATGAGAGGGAATACCGTCCAGAACGATGGAATATGAGAGGGAATACCGTCCAGAACGATGGAATATGACAGGGAAACCGTCCAGAAGGATAGAATATGGCAGGGAATGCCGTCCAGAACGATGGAATATGACAGGGAAACCGTCCAGAAGGATAGAATATGGCAGGGAATGCCGTCCAGAACGATGGAATATGAGTTGGAATACCGTCCAGAATGTTGGAATATGAAAAGGAATACCGTCCAGAACGATGAAATATGACAGAGAATACCGTCCAGAACGAAGGAATATGACAGGGAATACCATCCATAACGATACAATATGACAGGGAATACCGTCTACATCAATAGAATATGAAAGAGAAACCCATACAGAACGATGGAATATGATAGGGAATACTATCCAGAACGATGGAATATGACAGGGAATACTATCCAGAACGATGGAATATGATAGGGAATACTATCCAGAACGATGGAATATGACAGGGAATACTATCCAGAACGATAGAATATGATAGGGAATACCGTCCAGAACGGTGGAATATGACAGGGAATTCCGTCCGCTAAAATGGAAAATAAGATGGAGACATGTCCATTGGAATGGAATATGAGAGAGAAACCCGTCGGGAAGAATGGAATATGACAGTGAAATCTGTCCTGAGCGAAATAATATGAAAAGGAATACCGTCCAGACCGATGGAATATGACAGGGAATACCGTTCAGACCGATGGAATATGACATGGAATACCGTCCAGAACGATGGAATATGACAGAAATACCGTCCAGAACGATGAATATGACAGGAAACCGTCCAGAACGATGGAATTGACAGGAAACCTCCAGAACGATGGAATATGACATGGAATACGTCAGAACGATGAATATGACAGGAATACATCAAACTTGAATATGACAGGAATCCGTCCAGAACATGGAATATGACAGAATACCGTCCAGAACGTGGAATATGAAGGAAACCGTCCAGAACGATGGAATATGACAGGAAATACGTCCAGAACATGGAATATGAAGGAATCCGTCGAACGGGGGGGGGGGGGGGGGGGGGGGGGGGGTACCTCAACATGAATTGACGGATCCGTCGAACAGAATATGACAGAATCCGTCAGAACGGAATATTGAATACCGTCAGAACGTGAATATGACAGGAATACCGTCAGAACTTGGAATATGACGGAATACCTCAGAACGATGGAATATACAGGAATACCGTCGAACGATGGAATATGAAGAATACCGTCCAGAACGTGGATATGAAGGAATACCATCAGAATGAAAAGCAGAATCCGTCAGAACGTGAATATGACAGAATACCTCCAAACATGAATATGACAGAATACCGTCCAGAACGTGGAATATGACAGGAATACCGTCAGAACTTGGAATTGACAGGAATACCGTCCAGAACGGAGCAGGAACCGTCCAGAATATATGACAGAATACGCCAGAACGTGATGAGAATACCATCCAGAAGTGGAAAGAAAACCGTCAGAACGTAATATGACAGAAACGTCAAACGATGGAATAGACAGGAATACCGTCCAAACGATGGAATATGATGAATACCTCCAGAACGATGGAATATGAAGGAATCGCAGAACGATGGAAATGACGGAATACCGTCAGAACGTGGAATATGACAGGGAAACCGTCAGAACGTGAATATGAAGGAATACGTCCAGAACGATGGAATATGAAGAATACCGTCAGAACGTGGAATATGACAGGAATCGTCCAGAACGTGGAATATGACAGAATACCGTCAGAAGATGAATATGCAGGTACCGTCAGAACGATGAATATGACAGGAATACCGTCGAACGTGGAATATGACAGGAATACCGTCCGAACGATGGAATAGACATGGAATACCGTCCAGAACGATGGAATATGACAGAATACCGTCAGAACGATGGAATATGACAGGAATACCGTCCAGAAGATGGAATATGAAGGGAATACCTCCAGAAGTGGAATATGACATGAATACCTCAGAACGATGGAATATGAAGAATACCGTCAGAACGATGAATATGACAGGAATACTCAGAACGATGGAATATGACAGGAATACCGTCCAGAACGATGAATATGACAGAATACCGTCCAGAACGATGGAATATGACAGAATACCGTCAGAACGATGGAAATGACAGGAATACCGTCAGAACGTGGAATATGACATGAATACCGTCAGAACGATGGAATATGACAGGAATCCTCAGAACGATGGAATATGACATGAATACCTCCAGAAGTGGAATATGAAGGAATACCTCGAACGATGGAATATGACAGGAATCCGTCAGAACGTGGAATATGAATGAATACCGTAGAACGATGGAATATGACAGGAATACCGTCAGAACGATGGAATATGACAGGAATACCGTCCAGAACGATGAATATGAATGGAATACGTCCAGAACGAATATGAATATGACAGAATATCGTCCCAGAACGATGAATATGACAGGAATACCTCCAGAACGATGGAATATGAAGGAAACTCCAGAACGAGAATATGACAGGAAACCGTCCAGAACGTGGAATATGACATGAATACCGTCCAGAAAATGGGATATGACATGGAATACCTCCAGAAATGGAATATGACAGAATACCTCCAGAACGATGGAATATGACAGGAATACCGTCAGAACGATGGAATATGAAGGAATACCGTCCAGAACGTGGAATAGACAGGAATACCGTCAGAAGATGGAATATGACAGGAATACCGTCAGAACGATGGAATATGACAGAATACCGTCAGAACGATGGAATATGACAGAATACCGTCCAGAACGATGGAATATGACAGGAATACCGCAGAGGAATATGAAGGAATCCCAACGTGAATATGAAAGCCCAGACGTGGAATTAAATACCTCAGAACTAATGAGGCCCGAACTGGAATATAAATCGCAGAACGATGAATAGACAGGAATACCGTCGAACTGAATATGACGAATGAATGATGCGGAACCGTCAAAGATATAAGAATACTAGAAGTGAATATGAAACCAACATAATAGAGCCTCGAACAGAATATCAAATACTCAGACATAATGACGAACAAAGAATATAGGAAACGGATAAACCACTGGAATATAAATACCCAACTGATTGCGGAATACCAACTAATATAAGAATACCGCAACGTGATATGAGGTCCAGCGTGAATATGAAAATACCAGAAGGAATATACGAACGCGAGAAATATGACAGAAACTCAAAGAGAATTGAACAAGGGATATGAGAACGCAGCATGATATAGATCGTCAGAACGATATGAAATCAACAATGAAGACTCGACTGGAAGAGAAACGTCAAATGACAGGACCAGAATGAATATGAGAAACCGCGACTGAATGCAGACCGTCAGAACGTGAATGAGAAACGTCCAAGTAATATGACAAGACCTCAGAACGATGGAATTGACTGAATTAGAACGTCAGAAGATGAATATGAAGAATACCGTCAGAACGATGGAATATGAAGAATACCGTCAGAACGTGAATAGATGGGAATATATCCAGAGATAATGAAGAAACCTCAGAAATGAAATAGAGGAACGTCCAAGATGGAATATGAATGAATACCGTCCAGAAGATGGAATATGACATGGAATGCAGTCCAGAAGATGGAATATGACAGGAATACCGTCAGAACGTGGAATATGAAGAATACCGTCGAACGATGGAATATGAAGAACCTCAGAACGATAGAAATAGATGACAGGAATAGCCGTCCAGAACGTGGAATATGACAGGAAACGCCAGAAGATGAAATAGAAGAAACCGCATCAGAAACGAAGATAGACGTGGAAGTAGAACGAGAATACGTCCAGAACGATGAATATGTGAGGAATACATCCAGGACGTGGAATATGACAGGGAATACATCCAGAACGATGGTAATATGATAGGAATACTGTCCAGAAGGATTGAATATGAGTTGTACACCATGGTACTTGTGCTAGTGAGTGAATCATGTAGCTGTGCTAGTGAGTTGAACGTCATGTAATTGTGCTAGTGAGTTGTACATCATGGTACTTGTGCTAGGGGAGTTGTACATCATGGTACTTGTGCAGATGAGTTGTACATATGGTACTTGTGCTAGTGAGTTGTAACATGGTACTAGTGCTAGTGAGTTGTACATCATGGTACTGTGCTAGTGAGGTTGATACATCATGGTACTTGTTAGTGAGTTGTACAATGGTACTTGTGCTAGTAGTGTACACCATGGTACTGTGCTAGTGAGTTGTACATCATGGTACTGATGTGAGTTGTACACCATGTACTTGTGTAGTGAGTGTACATCATGGTACTTGTGCTAGTGAGTTGTACACATGGTACTTGTGCTAGTGAGTTGTACACATGGTGTTGTGCTAGTGAGTTGTACACATGGTACTTGTGCTAGTGAGTTGTACACATGGTCTTGTGCTAGTGAGTTGTACACATGGTACTTGTGCTAGTGAGTTGTACATCATGGTACTTGTGCTAGTGAGTTGTACACATGGTACTTGTGCTAGTGAGTTGTACATCATGGTACTTGTGCTAGTGAGTTGTACACCATGGTACTTGTGCTAGTGAGTTGTACACCATGGTACTTGTGCTAGTGAGTTGTACACATGGTATTTGTGCTAGTGAGTTGTACACCATGGTACTTGTGCAGTGAGTTGTACACATGGTACTTGTGCTAGTGAGTTGTACATCATGGTACTTGTGCTAGTGAGTTGTACATCATGGTACTTGTGCTAGTGAGTTGTACATCATGGTACTTGTGCTAGTGAGTTGTACATCATGGTACTTGTGCTAGTGAGTTGTACACATGGTACTAGTGCTAGTTGTACACATGGTACTTGTGCTAGTGAGTTGACATCATGTACTTGTGCTAGTGAGTTGTACACCATGGTACTTGTGCTAGTGAGTTGTACACCATGGTACTTGTGCATGAGTTGTACAATGATTGTGTGATGAGTTGTACACCATGTACTTGTGCTAGTGAGTTGACACATGGTACTTGTGCAGTGAGTTGTACACATGGTACTTGTGCTAGTGAGTTTGTCTACACATGGTACTATGTGCTAGTGATTTTGTACATCATGGTACTTGTGCTAGTGAGTTGTACACATGGTACTTGTGCTAGTGAGTTGTACACACTCATGGTCACTTGTGCTCAGGTGTTTTTTACACATAGACATGTCTTGGATGTTGTACACAGTACATTGCTTAGTGTTATGTTTACATCACTGTACTTTCAGGTGTTTGTACACATAGACTGATTATCGTGTATTGTCTACATAGTACATTTAGATGTTTGTTACAACAGCACAGCTTTAGTGTTTGTTACACAAGCACAGTTTCAGGTGTTGTTACACTAGCACACTTTTAGTGTTTGTTACAACATGGACATTTCAGGTGTTTGTACACAAGAACTTTCAGGTGTTTGTTACACTAAGCACATGGTTTAGGTGTTTGTTACACATAGACAGCTTGTCAGTGTTTGTTACACAGACAGCTTTCAGGTGTTTGTCTAACAAGCACAGCTTTCAGGTGTTTGTCTACACAAGGATACTTTGCAGTGTGTTTGTCTACAACAAGCGCGCTTTCAGGTGTTTGTGTACAACAGAACTTTCAGTGTTTGTCTACACAGCGACTTTCAGTGTTTGTACACAAGCCACTCAGTGTTGTACACAGGACTTTCAGTGTTTTGTACACAACCAGACTTTCAGTGTTTGTTACACAAGCACCTTTCTAGGTGTGACACAGGAGTTTGGGTGTACACAAGCCAACTTTCAGTGTTTGTCACAACATAGGTCACAAGCTTTAGTGTTGTACACAGGACTTGGCTAGTGTGTTGTACAACAGTACAACTGTTCAGGTGTTGTGTACACAGCACAGCTTTCAGGTGTTTGTCTACCAAGCACAGCTTTCAGGTGTCTTGTCTACAGAAGCACAGCTTTCAGTGTTTGTGTACAACAAGAAATTTCAGGTGTTTGTTACAACAAGCAACTTTAGTGTTTGTCTACAACAAGCACAGCTTTCAGGTGTTTGTTACAACAAGCAATTTCAGGTGTTTGTCAAACAAGCACAGCTTTCAGGTGTTTGTCTACAACAGCGCAGCTTCCAGGTGTTTGTGTACAACAAGCACACTTTCAGGTGTTTGTCTACACAAGCACACTTTCAGGTGTTTGTGTACAACAAGACAGCAGCTTTCAGGTGTTTGTGTACAACAAGCACACTTTCAGGTGTTTGTTACACAAGCACAGCTTTCAGGTGTTTGTCTACACCAAGCACAGCTTTCAGGTGTTTGTCTACAACAGCACAGCTTTCAGGTGTTTGTACACAAGCAAACTTTCAGGTGTTTGTCTACACCAAGCACAGCTTTCAGGTGTTTGTCTACAACAAGCACAGCTTTCAGGTGTTTGTGTACAACAAGCACAGCTTTCAGGTGTTTGTTACACAAGCACACTTTCAGGTGTTTGTCTACAACAAGCGAGCTTTCCAGGTGTTTGTGTACAGCAAGCACACTTTCAGGTGTTTGTGTACACAGCACAGCTTTCAGGTGTTTGTGTACAACAAGCACAGCTTTCAGGTGTTTGTTACAACAGAGCACAGCTTTCAGGTGTTTGTTACACAGCACAGCTTTCAGGTGTTTGTCTACAACAAGCAACTTTCAGGTGTTTGTGTACAACAAGCACAGCTTTCAGGTGTTTGTCTACAACAAGCACAGCTTTCAGGTGTTTGTGTACAACAAGCACAACTTTCAGGTGTTCGTGTACAACAACCACAACTTTCAGGTGTTTGTCTACACCAAGCACAGCTTTCAGGTGTTTGTCTACAACAAGCACAGCTTTCAGGTGTTTGTGTACAACAAGCACAGCTTTCAGGTGTTTGTCTACAACAAGCACAACTTTCAGGTGTTTGTCTACAACAAGCAGCAGCTTTCAGGTGTTTGTCTACAACAAGCACAGCTTTCAGGTGTTTGTCTACAACAAGCACAGCTTTCAGGTGTTTGTCTACAACAAGCCAGACTTTCAGGTGTTTGTCTACAACAAGCACAGCTTTCAGGTGTTTGTCTACAACAAGCACAGCTTTCAGGTGTTTGTCTACAACAAGCACAGCTTTCAGGTGTTTGTCTACAACAAGCACAGCTTTCAGGTGTTTGTCTACAACAAGCACAGCTTTCAGGTGTTTGTCTACAACAAGCACAACTTTCAGGTGTTTGTCTACAACAAGCGCAGCTTTCAGGTGTTTGTGTACAACAACCACAACTTTCAGGTGTTTGTCTACAACAAGCACAGCTTTCAGGTGTTTGTCTACAACAAGCACAGCTTTCAGGTGTTTGTCTACAACAAGCACAACTTTCAGGTGTTTGTCTACAACAAGCACAGCTTTCAGGTGTTTGTCTACAACAAGCACAGCTTTCATGTGTTTGTGTACAACAAGCACAACTTTCAGGTGTTTGTCTACAACAAGCACAAGTTTCAGGTGTTTGTCTACAACAAGCGCAGCTTTCAGGTGTTTGTGTAAAACAACAACAACTTTCAGGTGTTTGTCTACAACAAGCACAGCTTTCAGGTGTTTATCTACAACAAGCACAGCTTTCAGGTGTTTGTCTACAACAAACACAGCTTTCAGGTGTTTGTCTACAACAAGCACAGCTTTCAGGTGTTTGTCTACAACAAGCACAGCTTTGTAAGCAGAGTCAAGCAGCTCTCACATATATGACGGTAAATGTGTTTTGATTTCACTTTTCATTATATAAATATATTCAGTTTTTATTATGCTTGATGTTTGTATTAATGTTTAATAATTATTTTTAATAATGTTTTTATGACCTCAACAGTGTAAACTTAATTACCTTTTCTTATTATATTATTTATATTTCTCATAAGTTTTTTGAGGGGCAATTGACATTTCTTAATTATCTGTATTATAATATATATTTATTGTTGTGGTTCAAAATTAGTGTTAAAGTTGACAGTAGTTATTGCACTTGCAACTTCCTACTGGAGCTGAATCAACTCAAGTACTCTATTTGCATAGAAATATTTTCGTGAAAATAGAGTACTTGATTCTTTTGCAACTTAAGCCTTCAGGGTTGCTACGATTTTCGATGTTGCATTAAAAATCGATACAAAATGTGGCAAATTTTCCACCTAAACTTCATAATACATTAGATGATATTCATTAATGGAAGTTTACCTGAAGACAAAGGATGAAGGACACAGCCAGAATGTCAACATACAAGAACGATAAAGACATACACAAAATCGGTACAGCAAAACACAATAAGAGTACAGTGGAAAAGAACACTTAAATACAGTTCAGGATACAAGTGAACTTTACCACAATATGTCCGTATCAACAGACAATTTACAATCAAGAACACTACAGTAACTTACAATAAGTACATTAATATAAAAGACAATACTGTAACATGTAAGAACAGTAACATAAAAGAGTATAGTATAACAATAAACAATGTAATAACGCATAAAACAGTGTAGAAACACATAAAACAGTATAGAAACACACAAAGCAGCATAATAACACATGAAACACAAATAAAACATAAAACAGTACAATACAGAGAAACAACACAATAACACAAAAGATGTGAATTACAATAACAATCCTGCAACATACAAGATCAGTACTGTAAAATAACACAGAATACCAGTACAGTAATGCAGAAAAGCAGTAGTGTAACACATAACACCAGTACAGTAACACAGAAGAACAGTACAGCAACACAGAAGAACAGTACAGTAACACAGAACACCATTGGTGTAAAATAACACAGAATACCAGTAAAGTAACACAGAAACCAATTAGAATAACACAGAACACCAGAACAGTAGAGTAAAACAGAACACCAGAAAAGTAGAGTAACACAGAAGACCAGTACAGTAACACAGAATACCAGTACAGTACAGAAACACAGAAGACCAGTACAGTAACACAGAAGACCAGTACAGTAACACAGAAGACCAGTACAGTGCAGTAACACAGAAGACAAGTACAGTACAATAATACAGAAGACCAGTACAGTAACACAAGACCAGTACAGTGCAGTAACACAGAATACCAGAACAGTAGAGTAACACAGAAGACCAGTACAGTAACACAGAAGACCAGTAAACTACAGTAACACAGAATACCAGAACAGTACAAGAGCACAGAAGACCAGTACAGTACAGTAACACAGAAAAAAGTACAGTACAGTAACACAGAGAAAAGTACAGTACAATAACACAGAAGACCAGTACAGTACAAGACCAGTACAGTAACACAGAAAACCAGTACAGTACATTAACAGAAGACCAGTACAGTACACTAAAACAGATGTCCAGTACAGTACAGTAACACAGAAGGCCAGTACAGTACAATAACACAGAAAACCAGTACAGTACAATAACACAGAAGACCAGTACAGTACAGTAATACAGAAGACCAGCACAGTACAATAACACAGAAGACCAGTACAGTACAATAACACAGAAGACCAGTACAGTACAATAACACAGAAGACCAGTACAGTACAGTAACATAGAAGACCAGTACAGTAACACAGAAGACCAGTACAGTACAATAACACAGAAGACCAGCACAGTACAATAACACAGAAGACCAGTACAGTACAATAACACAGAAGACCAGTAGAGTAACACAGAAGACCAGTACAGTACAGTAACATAGAAGACAAGTACAGTAACACAGAAGACCAGTACAGTACAATAACGCACAAGACCAATACAGTACAGTAACACAGAAGACCAGTACAGTACAATAACACACAAGACCAATACAGTACAGTAACACAGAAGACCAGTAGAGTAACACAGAATACCAGAACAGTAGAATAACACAGAAGACCAGTACAGTTCAGTAATACAGAAAACCAGTAGAGTACAGTAACACAGAAGACCAGTAGAGTAACACAGAATACCAGAACAGTAGAGTAACACAGAAGACTAGTACAGTACAGTAACACAGAATACCAGAACGGTAGAGTAACACAGAAGACCAGTACAGTACAATAATACAGATGACCAGTACAGTAACACAAGATTAGTACAGTACAGTAACACAGAAGACAAGTACAGTACAATAATACAGATGACCAGTACAGTAACACAAGACCAGTACAGTACAGTAACACAGAATACCAGAACAGTACAATAACACATAATACAAGTACAGTACAATAACACAGAAGACCAGTACAGTAACACAGAAGACCAGTACAGTACAATAACACAGAAGACAAGTACAGTAACACAAGACCAGTACAGTACAGTAACACAGAATACCAGAACAGTAGAGTAACACAGAAGACCAATACAGTAACACAGAAGACCAGTACACTACAGTAACACAGAATACCAGTACAGTAACACAGAAGACCAGTACAGTACAGTAACACAGAAAAAAAATACAGTACAATAACACAGAAAAAAAGTACAGGACAATAGCACAGAAGACCAGTACAGTACAAGACCAGTACAGTAACACAGAAAATCAGTAGAGTAACACAGAGTACCAGAACAGTAGAATAACACAGAAGACCAGTACAGTTCAGTAATACAGAAAACCAGTACAGTACAGTAACACAGAAGACCAGTAGAGGTACACAGAATACCAGAACGGTAGAGTAACACAGAAGACCAGTATAGTAACACAGAAGACCAGTACAGTACAGTAACACAGAAGACCAGTACAGTACAGTAACACAGAAGACCAGTACAGTAACACAGAAGACCAGTGCAGTAACACCGAATACCAGTACAGTACAGTAACACAGAATACAGTATAGAACAGTGCAGTAACACAGAAGAGCGTACAGTGCAGTAACACAGAATACCAGAAAAGTAGAGTAACACAGAAGACCAGTATAGTACAGTACAGTAACACAGAAGACCAGTACAGTAACACAGAAGACCAGTACAGTAACACAAAAGACCAGTACAGTAACACAGAAGACCAGTACAGTACAGTAACACAGTTTACCAGAACAGTAGAGAAACACAGACCAATACAGTACAGTAACACAGAAGACCAGTACAGTACAATAACACAGAAGACCAGTGCAGTACAGTAACACAGAAGACCAGTACAGTACAAAAACCGACCAATGCAGTAACACAGAATACCAGTACAGTGCAGTAACACAGAAGACCAGTACAGTGCAGTAACACAGAAGACCAGTACAGTACAGTAACACAGAATATCAGTACAGTAAGATAGGAGACCCGTAAAGTAATACAGAAAAACCAGTGCATTACAGTAACACAGAATAACAGTACAGTACAGGAACACTCAATACCAGTACAGTACAATAACACTGAAGACCAGTACAGTACAATAACACAGACCAGTACAGTAACACAGAATATCAGTACATAAGAACATAAAACATAAGAAAGAAGGAACACTGCGAGGCCTACTGCCATGCAGAAGCAGGTCCAAATTCCCACGACAAGCAATGCCGACCATCCAGGTCAGGTTACATTCACTAAGGAAGGACACGCATCTGACCTAGTAGCACAAACTAGTCAGGTCCAACTCACACCCACCACGAACCAGTCATTTTACAGCCTATTTTAAAACTACACAACGTTTACCTCTATAACGTACTGAGTTTGTTCCACACATGACAATGTCTATACCAAACCAATGCTTTCCTATAATCTCATTAAGATAGGAGACCCGTAAAGTAACACAGAAAAAACAGTGCATTACAGTAACACAGAAGAAGAATAGAGTAACACTTAAGAATATTACAGTAACTGTTAATTATAAGAATAATGCAGTAACATACACGAAAACTACAGTAACACAGAATAATACAGTAGCATTCAGGTAATAAATAGTAACTCATAAGAATAATACTGTAATATACGATCAAATACAATGCCTAATAAGAATAATACAGTAACATACTAGAAAAATACAGTAACTTATAAGAATAATATGGTAACATACATTAAAAATACGTAACTCATAAGGAAAATACATTAGTATACAATAGACTACAGTAACTCATAAGGATAATACATTAACGTACAACAAAAAAAAAGTAACTCTTAAGAATAATACAGTACCTCGCAAGAAAGTACATTAACTGTCAGTCAGGCGAGAGATGTCTTGGATTATTTTGCCGAAAAAAAATCGTCAAACATCGAGACGTAATGTTGGATGGCAAGATTTGCTCTGCACATACCCTTCTTACCCTGACTCTCACTGACAATGGAAAGGCTTACACTTGGAACCATTAATGATATTTTTACATGTTTAGAGGATTTAACTGAACTTCAGTTTGATCCTCTTGATGCCACGATCAAGATCCATGTCAAGAAGAATTTTGTCAATAATACGTTTCACATCTAGGTAAAGAGTACAAATGTGTCTCGTAGGGATAATATAAACATATGAAGATAAATATGTTCACAAAAGAAGGCTATGGCTAAGGAAAATTCACTCTTCCCCCCCCCTAGTAAGCAATTAATACTTGGAATTCTAAGAGACAGCGCTCCTTAAAGCTATTCTTCTAAATAATGCCAAGTGGTATAGATATGCAGATGTTCCTTGTCTATGGCTGAAAGATCAAAATATTCACGAGTTATACCTAGACTCACTGGTTTAGCACCTCAGTTAAATTCGCAGTTGGGCACAAAATAGATAAACTACAATTCTTAGTTGTTCTGATCTATTGTGTTGAGAAGAGATTTAAATTTACAGTATAGAAGATGTCCAGCAATGTGTTGTTCACTTTTATTCCCATCATAAAACCAAGGAGGAAGTGTCTTTCTCACAGTATTCTTGAGAGCTTTGCAGATTTGTAGCCGTTAATGTTTAAAGAATGAAATTAGTAAGATTTTTAACATAGCCACAAAGTTAAGATATCCCAGAGATGTTGTTGAGAAGGCATTGTCAACTTGGAAGACTTCCTACACGACTAAACCTCGGCAAGTGTCTTTCACAAAAAACGTGTTGATTTTACCCTGCATGATACAATGAAAAGGCCTGCATGATACAATGAAAAGGCCTGCATGATACAATGAAAAGGCCTGCATGATACAATGAAAAGGCCTGCATGATACAATGAAAAGAGCCAATATAAATAATGGGACAGTGAAAAATTGGTTGATCAAGAATGCACCGTCCTACAGAATTGGAGGTGTTTACTAGTTTTTGCTCACACTGCACATATGTGGGGAAGACGTATTTACTACTGGAAACTAGATTAGCCCAACATCAGTATTAGATTAGGATAGCACAAGAGTCGAATGAAATCTGTAACAATGTTAGTTCATGCAATCACATGTCGATCAGGGCAGCAGCTCAGGTTATTGTATCCAACACTTCTGTCATTGAACCAATCATAATTGTATCCTCTCTTAAATCACGATGGTCATGGTGTGTACAACTAGAGTCACAGGCTATACGAACTCGACTGCTATTTAGTCAATGATACACAATCTTAAGCAAGGGTGCTAATCAAAATCGACTGATTGCTCATTATTCATCATTGCTTCTTGAGTATTTCATAGACAGGGTATGGTGGCATTAGACCCGTATCTCTTAACCTGTCCTGCACGTGTGGAAGAAATTCTCCAGTTTATGAATGGGACGATATCCCTCTTCCAAAAAGGGGGATAGCCCTCTCAAATGCATGGGTATCCCTCTCAAAAGGGGTAGTGAACGATCTCTCTTCCTGGTTCCCACATATCGAGATTAACAACTCATCATCACGTGTTCATTAGTAAGCAAACATTGCAAATTAAAGCACATGTTTGACTAAGGCGTCATGAGACCACCAGTCTCCTTACGAGTGTATCTGGTCTATTGTACATTAGAGTGTAAGTCTGAGAGAGCTGCTGTTGCCCTAGACAATTAAGAATTCGAGATAAATGGCCTCCTACTTGATGTTAAAGTTAAGGGTATTCTATCTTTCAGACCGCATATAGAACTCAAGGAAACAGTAATCCTTGATTGAAGTCTGTTGCAAATACTGGCATCGAGCATCTTTATTGCATGTCAGGAGATCATCCTGGGGAGGGGTATGCGGGAGTTGGTAGCGCAGATTGCAACAAGTATACGTAGGGTGAACTGGGACGGACCATAATGCGTTGAAACAAAGAGACAGTAGTGGCCGCATCTCGCATTCAAAACCCCTCTTACACTGACTATCTCTAGGAAATAAGAGTGAACAAAATCCCTCAGTAAAGCTTCTTCTGATCACCAGTGGAAACTTATCTTAGTATTCAAATACGCGTTTCCGTGTCGTTCTCGAGTTCTATTGGGAGAACTGGAATAAAGATACAGTGTCAAACTATTGTATCTTTGTTAGTATTCTCTATACTGTGGATAGTTCACAAGGTGAACTCTTAAACGAGTGATAATAGAACAAAGTAATACCCTGCGTGTTGCAATAGTGAATAAAAGAACACTAGTGTCCAACGAACATTCCCGAGTGACTAAAACATTCAACGTCCACAATTTTTTCGTTCAAGTCAACGATATCGGCGTCAGTGGCGTCATCAGCGTCACAAGGCTCCCGTTACAACATGAGCCAGGTAGGTCCTATTCCTCCTTACATCCGTCCTCTTACGATACTGCTACTAGTACCTAGGTTAGACTAGTAGGTCACACCTTATGGAGATCGTCAAACACCGGCGAAAACCCAGTAACAGGTATATTCGCCCTCAATGTTCCAACTAATATATAATGGAGGAATATATAATTCCTTCCACAGTCCCATGGGACACAGATAGCCAAGACTGAAGGAGACCCCTGAACCGCGGCTGCAGGGGATCTGAGCTATCAATAAGATAAGTGCCTCCTGTTGGTCATATATGGTCCTGTATAGTATTTATCATGCAAGCAGGAGGTCTTATCATATAACAGTTCCCATAGCACGTTTCGCCCATCGTCTGCTGCAGCACCATACACGGAGAATTCCTAATAGTGGAACAAGTATACACTTATCACTACTTAGGTCATTGTAATTTGAAGAGTCTACCCTCATGCTTTACATAATCTTTTATGAAAATAGTCTGAGAGAATTTAAAACATTAAGAAAAAGTTTAACTCAAGGTAAAGGTGGGGAAAGCTGACTGTAATTTCAGTTCAATAGGCAGGTTTTAGGAAAATGTTTTTGAACCCACTGATAATTTTTAATAGTTATGAAGTGTCCGTAGGTGGGAAGGAGGAAATTAATCAGGAATATTTGGATAATTCAGAATTACTAGTGAATATCTTAAAATACTGAAGTATTCTAAATACACAGGAATTCGCAAACTCTCATAGATAATTTTCTATAGTGAAGTAGGGTCTACAAGTAAGAGATATAGGACATTCAGAAATAATCATAAACTTTTAGAAATATCTAAAAATAATCTTGACTAATTAAAAATATTCGGGTATTCCAAAATAGGAATATGTAAACCAACAGTAACAATTTTCCACAAGGAGCAGAGTTGATAGGTATGTGAAAAGATTATTCAGTATATTTCAATTGGAAAATAGTGTCAACCAACACAACATTCTGAAACTTATTGCAGTAGAAGATGACAAAGAATAAGATAGACATATCTTACTCCAAAGTTCCACACAAAACTAAATTGTACATGATTGGTATACAATAATAACAAGACACACACAACCCGACACATGAAAGAGGAGCTTACCGTTCTTTGTGTTAGTGTTACTTGTAAATGGTGCATATACGGACCGAAACGTCGTGTAAGCTCCTCTCTTCTATGTGCGGGTTGTGTGTGTATTGTTCCAGTCACGGTATTGTGCCTTTTTTTGTTATTTATAATAACAAGAGGAAGAATTAGACATGTACAACATCTGGGTATCTTTATTTGCAGACGTTTCGCCATCCAGTGGCTTTATCAATACAGTTCCAGGACATTGTGTGAACACTGTAGAACTATATACACAAGATGAGATAATCAGTGCCTTAGTCTTGGAGTTGATGAGCACCGTAGTCTTGAAGAATGTGAAACACAAGCAGCAAGATCGCAACTTATACTGGCATCAGATGAGGGACATTCAACACCTCCCTCATCTCATGTCAGTACATAATTTCGCGTATGATTTCGTAATGACAGTAGACTAGTTGATATTGGTTTGATGTAGTTTTATGTAAATATTCATATTTTTATCTGGTGTGCTTCTGGTGTGCCTTGTCCATCATGGAGGTGAGTGGAGCATGGAGGAGGGCCTTGGGGTCCCATACCCCACATGGAGGGGGTGAAGTGCGGGAGCATGGAGTGGGCAGCTTCGAGCTCTCCTCTTTCAAGGGATGGACCATGTGCGAGACACATCCCTACATTGCAAAGCTCCTGACGATGCACGGAAGTACAAAAGCTTAGAGTCAGCGTTTTCCAACCCCCAAAAAATAGATATTTTTCTACATTGTTTTGTATATGTCCCGACGTCATGATCTGAAGAAATTGCTTGAAAAAGAATCTGCAGAGAACTCTGTCCAAAAGCCCTGAACTGCAACATCACGTGACAGGAGCTGTGCATCAGGATAGTCACATGTGAAAACAAACACTAATCCTGAGGCCTGACCTACCATTTGCAACAGCCTGGGACGTGACCAGCATGGATGATGGGCGGGATTGAATCACCATGGACGTCAGTACGAGAAGCCTCTCAGAGTCTTTCTTCAGCAACAGAGTAGTCAGGAAGTGGAATAGTCTAGAGAAAGATATAGTGGAGGCAGGAACCATACATAGTTTTAAGACGAGGTATGATAAAGCTCATGGAGCAGGGAGAGCAGAGACCCAGTAGCGGACAGCGAAGAGGCGGGGCCAGGAGCTGAGTCTCGACCCCTGCAACCACAATTAGGTGAATTAGAGTGGCTATAAGTTAGTCTCCTGTTGATGCAAGACAGAGATGACAGAGGAGAATCAAATTTACTGTACATTTCTGTGCTCCTTTGAGAAGTTATTGTCAAAGAAATTAAGAAATGATACTCTCCGTAAATGTAAGTAGTTATTGTAAGTGAGTTCTAGCAGAATATAAAGATATTTTTTTCTATGTAGTATATGAACTTATATAAGTTTATAATAATTCATTATTGGAATCAGATGAAATCTACCTAACATTTATTGCAATTTAACATAATGTTTCGATGATGAATGAAACGCTTGTGCAGCATTTGAAAATCTTTAGTGAGGTAACGTTTCAGCAGCCAGTGGCTTCGTCAGTCCAACACAGAGAAAGTCAGTGAAAGATGAGGAGGAGAATGTGGTAATCAGTCCCTCAGCCTCGAGTCGATGTGTTCAGTCCATAAATCTTGAGAAAGGTACAGCATATGTCACGTGAGAAGAAGCAGCAGGAGGCAGAGTCACCAGTGGATAAATCCAGTTGTGCTCTTCCTCCTCCTCCTTCTCACCTGACTGCAGTATATAAGACACTTCCCAGAGAATATTTACTGTATAAGAATGGTTATAATTATAAACATAATTTTTAAAGAGGTGGACGGGTAAGCCAGCGGAAGGTCTTGTCAGATGACCAAACGCTCCAACTTTGGGTCATCTTATTACTAATACCCGCGTCAGGAAACACTTGTCCTGTTTCTTGACAAACCTTATCAACCATATGTTGTACTTTTCTCGAAACTGATGGATTAAACACATCGACTACAAGCTGAGGGACTGATTACCTCATTCTAGATTGGACTGAAGAAGTCATTGGCTGGCGAACTTTTCCTCACTGAAGATTTCCAGATGTTGCAAAAGTGTCTCAGTCTTCAACTTGTCAGTTTTCTAAACCTTTACATCACTGCTTTGGTACTTTGTTTTTTAAACTGTATTTTTTTTGTCATTTATTCATGTTAAGTAGTTAAGTACTTGGGTTGGGTCAAGAAGTAAGAGCAAATTGCTCTAACACTCTCACTCTCACACACATTCAACACTCTTTGACAGTGTGTATTAATGTGCAGTACACTCACACTCACTCAGCTAACAAAACAACTTCCAATCATAAAAGGAAAAAAAGAAACTTGAGGGGGACGTTGAGAGCTGTGAACCCCAAACACAGCACTTGAGGGGGACGTTGAGAGCTGTGAACCCCAAACACAGCACTTGAGGGGAACGTTGAGAGCTGTGAACCCCAAACACAGCACTTGAGGGGACGTTGAGAGCTGTGAACCCCAAACACAGCACTTGAGGGGGACGTTGAGAGCTGTGAACCCCAAACACAGCACTTGAGGGGGACGTTGAGAGCTGTGAACCCCAAACACAGCACTTGAGGGGACGTTGAGAGCTGTGAACCCCAAACACAGCACTTGAGGGGACGTTGAGAGCTGTGAACCCCAAACACAGCACTTGAGGGGACGTTGAGAGCTGTGAACCCCAAACACAGCACTTGAGGGGACGTTGAGAGCTGTGAACCCCAAACACAGCACTTGAGGGGGACGTTGAGAGCTGTGAACCCCAAACACAGCACTTGGGGGACGTTGAGAGCTGTGAACCCCAAACACAGCACTTGAGGGGGACGTTGAGAGCTGTGAACCCCAAACACAGCACTTGAGGGGAACGTTGAGAGCTGTGAACCCCAAACACAGCACTTGAGGGGGACGTTGAGAGCTGTGAACCCCAAACACAGCACTTGAGGGGGACGTTGAGAGCTGTGAACCCCAAACACAGCACTTGAGGGGGACGTTGAGAGCTGTGAACCCCAAACACAGCACTTGAAGGGGACGTTGAGAGCTGTGAACCCCAAACACAGCACTTGAGGGTGACGTTGAGAGCTGTGAACACCAAACACAGCACTTGAGGGGGACGTTGAGAGCTGTGAACACCAAACACAGCACTTGAGGGGGACGTTGAGAGCTGTGAACACCAAACACAGCACTTGAGGGGGACGTTGAGAGCTGTGAACACCAAACACAGCACTTGAGGGGGACGTTGAGAACTGTGAACACCAAACACAGCACTTGAGGGGGACGTTGAGAGCTGTGAACACCAAACACAGCACTTGAGGGGGACGTTGAGAACTGTGAACACCAAACACAGCATTTCCTCAAAGAGGAACTTAACTCTTCAAATGTAGCCTCCCCATGGAGCACTGCCCATATATATTAGAACAAATTTTTTAATATCTTCATATACAGACAGATGTAATTACAGAGAGGGACACACAGAACTTTGTGCTCTGTAAATACATCCACTCGGGTAGTCTGGTACCGTAGTCCAGCCAGAAGAGAAGAACTTCCCGTCCAGTTACACCACCATGGAGAGGCCAATTATTTTAAATATAATTTTTATTTTTATATGCTATATTTTTTAATTTCTGAATATAAATTTTATGCATGTTTCTGTACATAACATCGTGTTTTTTTGTATCTTCTGTACTAACGTGTATAACAGTGTCAACTATGCATTTATGGTGTTACTATGTATAACAACGTGTTCTCTGTGTCTCTACTGTTATCATGTTTAACCTTTTTTTATGGTGGGTTGAATGTTTTTACAATAAAGTTACTTCAGTGCTTAACAATCCTAATGATACAAATCAGGTACATTTATACCTTATTTGTATTATTAAGCAAGAAGTAAATAATGAATCTGAATGTCACAAAAATTCAGTTAGAAACAGTAATTAATTACTGAGTGAATGAAGAACACATTATAACAGTGTTAATGAGTGCTGAGACGATCAAGTCATAACTTGATAGTTTAATTTCATTGTGAAGGTTTGTCTCAACCCCCAAAGGAACTCTCCAAAGGCTGGCCCCTTCTCAGGAAAATAAAGAATAAAAAAATAATAATAACTGAATATAATAAACAATATTATTATAATAACTAAAGTAAAAAGATAAAACAATTAAATATGATCATCAAACCTATCTGAAGAAAAATGAAAAAGAAAATACATAAATAATATATGAACTCAAAGCTAATTTGTACAGGTGGTAGTTGTAGAAAGATGTCCCGGTGTTGTTGACACTGAGCTTCGAGGGGTTGTTGACACTGAGCTTCGAGTGGTTGTTGACACTGAGCTTCGAGTGGTTGTTGGAAACTCCTTTGTCGTCGAAGATGAAAGGTGGGGAGATGTCACAGCTGGACGTGACAACCCAACGACAATTTCACCAAACTTTATGTCGAGCCTTGAATGATCCGTCACGATGACAAGTGCGCAGGTCTTTCACTACTGAAGAAATGAGGGGTAGCCGCGTGGGTTTAGCTACAATAAGGTAAGTAGATATTGTGTGAAGTCCCTTGACCAAAGTTAGATTTTTCTCCTTCAATTATTACCTCTGCAGGTGCCAGACTTTGAAGAGTTCCTTTGTGGTCTGAGGCAAACCTTCACAAGTGGCGACCTTGCCAGGATCAACATCAATTGGATCCAGAATCAAAACACCAACATCATCAATGCTGTACAGACAGTTACCACCAGCCATGAGTAATCATTCTCTATGGTAGGACTACACTACAGGTATTTGAAAGATTTGGTGATTTATAGTCTCAAGTTATTGTACATCAAGTCAGGGCAGAATATACTAAGTTATTTCTGCCATCTTTTGAGCTTGAAGCGATTTAGAGGAATACATTCTAGAGACCCGAGATTTTCCCATGACAAATTCCTTCATTGAGCTCTGTTTAATATATCAAGAGAACTGTGTAGGACACTATTGATTTGTAGGTAAGAAGAGTGGATGGTCAAGGGACCCCATTCTACTTACTTTTCTTTATTGTATTCTTTTTGGTCGGAGCCTGCATAGAACCCTCCTGCATAGAACCCTCCTGTATAGAACCCTCCTACCAGCTTTCCTCTCCTCTTCCATAGCATCAAACGAGCTAATAAAACAAATTCTTCCGGACAACCTCAGTGATTCAGCAGGAATACAAGACCCTAGCTACGCCAGTGCCATCACTGAATGGGAGACTCTTGCTGCTCCAGCACCAAAACCTAATGCAGAACTGGCCTACAAACAATCAAGCTGGGGTGGCCCCCTCACTGAAAAGATGCTTGCCAATAATGCTTAGGGCTGTAACATCGGACAGGGAGACTGCCCGTCTCCTAGCTGTGAGTGCAAATCACTCTGGGGACTTCCTCCAAAGAGTTCAAATTTCGGCAATGGGAACACGCCTCGACCCTAAGACCGTCCGCATTGCAGTGGCTCTGCGCCTTGCTGCCCCAATTCACACGGAATATACGTGTATTTGCGGCGATGCGCAAGTTAACCAATGTGGTCTACATGGTCTAAACTGTTCCAAAACCAAGGGTTGGCATGCAAGACACAATGAAGTCAATGACATCATAAAGAGAACCCTTGCTACAGCTGGATGCCCAGCAGAGAGAGAGCCCCGATCACTAGCAGCCAGCAAACCCAGCAAACCGCCCCGACGGGATCACCATCTATCCTTGGAAGAATGGCAAGCCCTTAGCATGGGACTATACCTGTGTGTCGACACTGGCTGACACCTACATCCATCACAGTGTCGGGCGACAGGGAGGAGCTGCTGACCACAGGGAGGAGTACAAGATCGGCAAGTACAGGGACATAAGCCAACAGTATCAATTTGTCCCAGTGGGATCAGAGACCTTGGGAGCGTGGGGAAATAATGCAACACGTTTTCTTAAAGAACTGGGTTCCAGACTCATCGACACCACCAGGGACCCAAGGGCAGCCACTTTCATGTTCCAGCGCCTCAGCGTGGCCATCCAGAGGGAAAATGCATGCTGCATACTGGGCTCGCGTCCGGCTTCGGAGGAGATTCATAATCTTTGATATATTGTACCATTGTATTCATGTTCATGTTTGTGTTTTCTGTCAATGTATTCTGTCTATTATTAAAGCAATCATATAACATATATAGGGGTGGTAGGAGAAGAAAATATTC
>WNWK01028611.1:0-25200 GCA_009830355.1 Cherax destructor | reverse complement strand
ATTGCTAATATTCCACCAGTGAGGATAGTATTACTAATGTTCCACCAGGGAGGATAGTATTACCAATATTGAGAGTGGTTAATCTTGACAATATATCCCCGGCACCAGTATGCCTCCTTCACTCACTGAGGCTTAAGGGTCCATCCCCCGCACCATGATGCCTCCCTCACACACTGAGGCTCCGGGGTCCCTCCCTGGAACTAGGATTATTCTTTCACAAAATGAGGCTCTGGGGTCCATCCCCGGCACCAGGATGACTCTCTCACATACTGAGGCTCCGTGGTACATCCCCCGCACCATGATGCCTCCCTCACACACTGAGGCTCCGGGGTCCATCCCTGGAACTAGGATTCCTCTTTCACAAACTGAGGCTCTGGGGTCCATCCCCGGCACCAGGATGACTCTCTCACACACTGAGGCTCCGTGGTACATCCCCCGCACCATGATGCCTCCCTCACACACTGAGGCTCCGGGGTCCATCCCTGGAACTAGGATTCCTCTTTCACAAACTGAGGCTCTGGGGTCCATCCCTGGCACCAGCATTCCTCCCTCACACACTGAGGCTCCGGGGCCCATCCCTGGCAGCAGGACGCCTCTCTCACACACTGAGGCTCCGGGGTCCATCCCGGGCACCAGGATGTCTCCCTCACACGTTGAAGCTCCGGGGTCCATCCACGGCACCTGGATGCCTCTCTCGCACAGTGAGGCTCCGGGGTCCATCCCTGGCACCAGGAAGTTTCCCTCACACACTGACGCTCCGGGGCCCATCCCTGGCACCAGGATGCCTCCCTGATACACTGAGGCTCCGGGGTCCATCCCCATCACCAGGATGCCTCCCTCACACACTGAGGCTCCGGGTTCCATCCCGGGCACCACGATGCCTCCCTCACACACTGAGGCTCCGGGGTCCATCCCTAGTACCATGATGCCTCCCTCACACACTGAGGTTCCGGGTTCCATCCCTGGCACCTGGATGCCTGTCTCACACACTGAGGCTCCGGGGTCCATCCTCGGCACCAGGATGCCTCTCTCGCACAGTGAGGCTCCGGGGTCCATCCCTGGAACAAGGACGTCTCCCTCACACACTGAGGCTCCGGGGTCCATCCCTGGTACCAGGATGCCTCCCTGATACACTGAGGCTCCGGGGTCCATCCCCGTCACCAGGTTGCCTCTCTCACATAATGAGGCTCAGGTGTCCATCCCCGGCACCAGTATGCCTCCTTCACTCACTGACGCTCCGGGGTCCATCCCCGACAACATGATGCCTCCCTCACACACTGAGGCTCCGTGTTTCATCCCTGGCCCTTGGATGCTTCCCTCACACACTGAGGCTCAGGGGTCCATCCCCAGCACCAGTATGCCTCCTTCACTCACTGAGGCTCCGGGGTCCATCCTCGGCACCAGGATGCCTCTCTCACATACGGAAGCTCCGGGGTACTTCCCTGGCACCTGGATACCTCCCTCACACACTGAGGCTCCGGGGTCCTTCCCTGGCACCAGGATGCATCCCTCAAATACTGACGCTCCCGGGTCCATCCCTGGCACCAGGATGCCTCCCTCACAAACTGAGGCTCCGGGGTCCATCTTTGGCACCAGGATGTCTCCCTCACACACTGAGGCTCCGGGGTCCATCCCTGGCACCAAGATGCCTCCCTCACACACTAAGGCTCCGGGTTCCATACCTGGCACCAGGATGCCATCTCTCAAACACTGAGGCTCCGGCTTCCATCCCTGGCACCAGGATGCCTCCCTCACACACTGAGGCTCCGGGTTCCATCCCCGGCACCAGGATGCCTCTATCACGCACGGAGCCTCCGGGGTCCCTCCCTGGCACCTGGATGCCTCCCTCACATACTGAGGCTCCGGGGTCCATCCCTTTTCACTAGGATGCTTCCCTCTCACTCTGAGGCTTCGGGGTCCATCCCCGGCATCAGGATGCCTCCCTCACACGCTGAGGCTCCGGGGTCCTTCCCCGGCACCAGGATTCCTCCCTTACACACTGAGGCTCCGGGGTCTATCCCTGGCACCAGGATGCCTCCCTGCACACTGAGGCTCCGGGGTCCATCTCCGGCACCAGGATGCCTCCCTGATACACTGAGGCTCCGGGGTCCATCCCCGTCACCAGGTTGCCTCTCTCACATAATGAGGCTCAGGTGTCCATCCCCGGCACCAGTATGCCTCCTTCACTCACTGAGGCTCCGGGGTCCATCCCCGGCAACATGATGCCTCCCTCACACACTGAGGCTCTGTGTTTCATCCCTGGCCCTTGGATGCCTCCCTCACACACTGAGGCTCAGGGGTCCATCCCCAGCACCAGTATGCCTCCTTCACTCACTGAGGCTCCGGGGTCCATCCTCGGCACCAGGATGCCTCTCTCACATACGGAAGCTCCGGGGTACTTCCCTGGCACCTGGATACCTCCCTCACACACTGAGGCTCCGGGGTCCTTCCCTGGCACCAGGATGCCTCCCTCAAATACTGAGGCTCCCGGGTCCATCCCTGGCACCAGGATGCCTCCCTCATAAACTGAGGCTCCGGGGTCCATACTTGGCACCAGGATGTCTCCCTCACACACTGAGGCTCCGGGGTCCATCCCTGGCACCAGGATGCCTCCCTCACACACTAAGGCTCCGGGTTCCATACCTGGCACCAGGATGCCTCCCTCAAACACTGAGGCTCCGGCTTCCATCCCTGGCACCAGGATGCCTCCCTCACACACTGAGGCTCCGGGTTCCATCCCCGTCACCAGGATGCCTCTGTCACGCACGGAGCCTCCGGGGTCCCTCCCTGGCACCTGGATGCCTCCCTCACATACTGAGGCTCCGGGGTCCATCCCTTTTCACTAGGATGCTTCCCTCTCACTCTGAGGCTTCGGGGTCCATCCCCGGCATCAGGATGCCTCCCTCACACGCTGAGGCTCCGGGGTCCTTCCCCGGCACCAGGATTCCTCCCTTACACACTGAGGTACCGGGGTCCATCCCCGGCACCAGGACGCCTCTCTCACACACTGAGGCTCCGGGGTCCATCCCCAGCATCAAGACGCCTCTTTCACACACTGAGGGTCCGGGGTCTGTCTCCAGCATTAGGACGCCTCCCTCACACACTGAGGCTCCGGGGTCCATCCCCGGCACCAGGATGCCTCCCTCACACACTGAGGCTCCGGGGTCCATCCCCGGCACCAGGATGCCTCCTGCACACTGAGGCTCCGGGGTCTATCCCTGGCACCAGGATGCCTCCCTGCACACTGAGGCTCCGGGGTCCATCTCCGGCACCAGGATGCCTCCCTCACACACTGAGGGTCCGGGGTCCATCTCTGGCACCAGGATGCCTCTCTCACACACTGAGGCTCCGGGGTCCATCCCCTGCACCAGGATGCCTCCCTCACACACTGAGGCTCCGGGGTCCATCCCCGGCACCAGGATGCCTCCCTGCACACTGAGGCTCCGGGGTCCATCCCCGTCACCAGGATGCCTCCCTGCACACTGAGGCTCCGGGGTCCATCTCCGGCACCAGGATGCCTCCCTCACACACTGAGGCTCCGGGGTCCATCTCCGGCACCAGGATGCCTCCCTCACACACTGAGGCTCCGGGGTCCATCCCTGGCACCAGTGAAACCTTCGCCAAGTTTCCTTACACCTGCTCCCCCTATTAACTTGGGTGTTAGTTGACTGTTGTGGGTTGCATCCTGGGGAACAATATTAACCTACATAGCCGGAAATGCTCTTTATGACAAGGACTTTTCCATGATGTTACTTCTACCAAGAAAAAAATTCCGCAAACAAATCATTATCTCCATTCAACATTTTCTGGCAAAATTCTCTTTGTCTCTCTAAAACCTCTTGTGCCCCACGTTTCATGGCCTACTGAAATATATTATTGCCTAATCATATTGCGATATATGGTAATCTCCATACATGACAGTTGATCACAACATAGTATGGGATACATTAACAACACAGTCGCACTGGCCATGTTGTAGCAACGACCTACAAAATTAATTTGACCAGGTGATAGCGTCTCCCCAGTAGCTACCTGTTGTTGACCAGGTGATAGCGTCTCCCCAGTAGCTACCTGTCTTTGACCAGGTGATCGCGTCTCCCCAGTAGCTACCTGTCTTTGACCAGGTGATCGCGTCTCCCCAGTAGCTACCTGTCTTTGACCAGGTGATCGCGTCTCCCCAGTAGCTACCTGTTGTTGACCAGGTGATTGCGTCTCCCCAGTAGCTACCTGTTGTTGACCAGGTGATCGCGTCTCCCCAGTAGCTACCTGTTGTTGACCAGGTGATCGCGTCTCCCCAGTAGCTAACTGTTGTTGACCAGGTGATCGCGTCTCCCCAAAGTCCATCCTGTTGTTTCATCCCAGAAAGTTTTATTTTTTTTGTTCATATGCGCATTTATGAACGTGTGCGTGTTTTGTAATTACGAAAGACGGGTAACAAAAGAGATAATAATATTTATCACATTTTTCATGGAGGTGGACAATTAAATTGAGAATCGGGCAGCCATTTACACACAGTACAGCGTTCACACATACGCTTATTCTTTTATATAACTGAAAAATATATATTAATGTAGATACATCTTGTGACATAAGTAGGACTAAAATGTTCATAGAATAACGATATCTGGGAGTGTTGGTCTACGTTCATGGTGTCTTGGAGAGAGTAAATACATATTTCTTTGTGTTCTCTCTTGTAATTCTCAATCGAAGTTAGAAAAGACTGGGACCTCCGGAAAGTGGAGAAGGTGAGATGAATTACTGGACTCAAGATCCTGGGGAAAAAGATCACAGTGTTATATACAATAACTCTAGCAATACAAAGATCACAGTGTTATACATAATAACACTAGCAATACAAATATCACAGTGTTACACACAATATCACTAGCAATACAAAGATCACAGTGTTATACACAATAACACTAGCAATACAAAGATCACAGTGTTATACACAATAACACTAGCAATACAAAGATCACAGTGTTATACACAATAACACTAACAATACAAAGATCACAGTGTTATACACAATAACACTAACAATACAAAGATCACAGTGTCATACACAATAACACTAACAATACAAAGATCACAGTGTTATACACAATAACACTAACAATACAAAGATCACAGTGTTATACACAATAACACTAACAATACAAAGATCACAGTGTTATACACAATAACACTAGCAATACGAAGATCACAGTGTTATACACAATAACACTAACAATACAAAAAGCATTCACTACACATGCAATACATAACAATACAAAGATCACAGTGTCATACATGGCATCAAAATTGATAAGGAAGTTACACATAGAACATAAAGAGATCACACTTTTACATGAGTGAAAATACAGAAAAACTCAAATAAGAGCATTAAAAGCTATGATATTTAAATAGACGACTAAAATAAACAATAATTGGCCTCACCATGGTGGTCTAGGTAGAGGAGTTCTTCTCTTCTGGCTGGACTATGTTTCCAGCCTACCCGGGCGGGTGTATTTACTGGGCGCAGATTTCTGTGTGTCCTCCCCAGTAATTACATCTACTCGTATATATTGATATTAAACACTTGTGTTGTAATATCATAGGTAGGCTGGACTCCATGGTGTTGCTGCATTTGACAAGTTAAGTTCCTCTCTGAGGAAATGCTGTGTTTGGGGTTCACAGCTCTCAACGTCCCCCTCAAATGATATAGTTAAAATCCGCTTTTTCCCCTTTTATTATATGATAATATTTTGCTAAATGAGTGTGTGTGGGACACACTTTTACATATTGTCAAGGAGTACAAAGACTGACTGATCCAACATTGTAATATGTAAAGTTTGTCCCTCATAGTGTCTCATAAATTGTACTCTGCAATGTCTTCTTTCAAGGAAATTGTTTTAATTAATAATCATCCTCATAACAAGAGACCACAATATTACTGACACCTGATGTGTTGTAGTTAATTAATACTGTTAAGCATTACTCAGACATTCAACATTCATTTTTCTGATTCACTTAACAACACTTTTAATTTACTACAAATCTATTTAGAAATAATTGATCTACTTACCAATAAAAAATTTATCTCAAGTTTGTTAAAGTCTGTTATTTATGCATAGTTATTTGTCTCCACTTATAAGTACGAGGGAACATTCAGTCTGGTGAATGTCATCAATTACAAGTGCGAGGGAACATTCAGTCTGGTGAATGTCATCACTTACAAGTACGAGGGAACATTCAGTCTTGTGAATGTCATCACTTACAAGTACGAGGGAACATTCAGTCTGGTGAATGTCATCACTTACAAGTACGAGGGAACATTCAGTCTGGTGAATGTCATCACTTACAAGTACGAGGGAACATTCAGTCTGGTGAATGTCATCACTTACAAGTGCGAGGGAACATTCAGTCTGGTGAATGTCATCACTTACAAGTGCGAGGGAACATTCAGTCTGGTGAATGTCATCACTTACAAGTACGAGGGAACATTCAGTCTGGTTAATGTCATCACTTACAAGTACGAGGGAACATTCAGTCTGGTGAATGTCATCATTTACAAGTACGAGGGAACATTCAGTCTGGTGAATGTCATCATTTACAAGTACGAGGGAACATTCAGTCTGGTGAATGTCATCACTTACAAGTACGAGGGAACATTCAGTCTGGTGAATGTCATTAGATAAAAGTCTCACAAATGATATAATGATGTTAGATAAAAGGACTCAGGTGCAACTAATGAATCACTTTGTGACAATGTGTCTCTCTCCAGGAACTTTGTTAAGCCAATACAAGGACACAGTCGTGGTAGTTGTGGTGGTGGTGGTGGTGGAGGAGTAGTGGTGGTGGTGGGGTGGGGGTTGTGGTGGTGTGGGTGGTAGTGGTGGTAGTGGTGGTGGTGGTAGTAGTGGTGGTGGTGGTAGTGGTAGTGCTGGTGGTGTACAGTTGTGGTAGTACTACGTAATGGTAACTTGGTTACTATGTAATGGCGGAGTTTATTGTTTTAAGGGGAACTCGTCCTAATACATAAGGGATGGGGAAGCTGCCTTTATTATGTTTAATAATATCTGTATTGTAGATTACAGATAACACAACTCATTTTCGTCTATTTCAGACAATTTTAAAGATAATAAAGACAACTTCGTCATCTCTGAAATATTACCACCAGTTCTCCTTATGCTTTACATTCATACATTTTATGCTATCATACATAACTATATAAATCTATTTGTGGTTAAAACAAAGACGATATTCTTATAAATCATCTTAATAAACACTTTGTTTAATTAAAATTAATTATTAAATAAATCTCTTAGTTTTCACAAATACACTTCTCTCACCTCTTCAATAATATCATAAAAACATTCACCATCACAGATACTAAACAAAAACTTTCGGTGATGAAAATAAAAACTGTCAACTTGGATGATTCGATCTCTTGACAATAATAATTTTGGTGGTGGCTGCCACAACCTGGCCAGTAGCACTGTGTTGGTGGTGGCTGCCACAACCTGGCCAGTACCACTGTGTTGGTGGTGGCTGCCCCAACCTGGCCAGTACCACTGTGTTGGTGGTGGCTGCCACAACCTGGCCAGTACCACTGTGTTGGTGGTGGCTGCCACAACCTGGCCAGTACCACTGTGTTGGTGGTGGCTGCCACAACCTGGCCAGTACCACTGTGTTGGTGGTGGCTGCCCAACCTGGCCAGTACCACTGTGTTGGTGGTGGCTGCCACAACGCCAGTACCACTGTGTTGGTGGTGCTGCACAACCTGGCCAGTACCACTGTGTTGGTGGTGGCGCCCAACCTGGCCAGTACCACTGTGTTGGTGGTGGCTGCCACAACCTGGCCAGTACCACTGTGTTGGTGGTGGCTGCCCAACCGGCCAGTACCACTGTGTTGGTGGTGGCTGCCACAACCTGGCCAGTACCACTGTGTGTGGTGGCTGCCACAACCTGGCCAGTACCACTGTGTTGGTGGTGGCTGCCACAACCTGGCCAGTACCACTGTTGGGGGGCTGCACCTGGATACACTGTGTGTTGCTGACATCAGTACACTGTGATGATGATATGTAACATATATTACACACTGAATGTTGTGGTGCACAATGTTACAGAGATATATGACACAAAGTCAGTAAGTAATGAAAAAGACTCAATTGTAGAAAGGAACTATTGAATGAAGAAGTTTGTTTCACAGGTGAAAGTTCCTCTCTGTTGTTATGTGTTTTCCACCACCATCGTTGTGTTGTGATGTGTATAAAGTCTGTCTGCTACACCACAGTTAATAACACTGTATGTAACCTGTTCACAACCACTTAAGATAATGTTAATCTCTAAACTTGGGATTAGTGTAAATACTTCATATATACTCTAAGAGACACAACTCTCAGGAGCATATGTTGTAAAAAAATTTTTTTTTTTTTTTTTTTTTTTATTTATTAATATGCATATGCTCACAACCACATGGAGATAACGCCACTCACAACCTTCTGACGATAATGCCACTAACAACCTCCTGGAGATAATGCCACTCACGACCTCCTGGAGATAATGCCACTCACAACCTCTTGAAGATAATGCCACTCACAACCTCCTGGAGATAATGCCACTCACAACCTATTGGAAATAATGCCACTCACAACCTCTTGGAGATAATGTCACTCACAACCTCCTGGAGATAATGCCACTCACAACCTATTGGAAATAATGCCACTCACAACCTCTTAGAGATAATGCCACTCACAACCTCCTGGAGATAATGCCACTCACAAGCTCTTGGAGATAATGCCACTCACAACCACCTGGAGATAATGCCGCTCACAACCACCTGGAGATAATGACTTTAACAACCTCCTGGAGTTCATGCCACATACAACATCCTGGAGTTCATGCCACCAACATCATCCTGGAGTTCATTCCACCCACAACATCCTGGAGTTCATGCCACCCACAACATCCTGGAAGTCAAGCTACTCACAACATCCTGGAGTTCATGCAACGCACAGCATCCAGGAGTTCATTCCACTCACAACATCCCGGAAGTCATGCCACTCACAACATCCTATAGTTCATGCCACCCACAGCATCCTGGAGTTCATGCCACCCACAACATCCTGGAGGTCATGCCACCCACAACATCCTGGAGGTCATGTCACTCACAACATCCTGGAAGTCATGCCACTCACAACATCCTGGAGGTCATGTCACTCACAACATCCTTGAAGTCATGTCACTCACAACATCCAGGAAGTCATGCCACTCACAACATCCTGGAGGTCATGTCACCCAAAACATCCTGGAGGTCATGTCACCCACAACATCCTGGAGGTCATGTCACTCACAACATTCTGGAAGTCATGCCACTCACAACATCCTGGAGGTCATGCCACCCACAGCATCCTGGAGGTCATGTCACTCACAACATCCTGTAGGTCATGACACTCACAACATCCTGGAGGTCATGCCACTCACAACATCCTGTAGGTCATGACACTCACAACATCCTGGAGGTCATGCCACTCACAACATCCTGGAAGTCATGCCCCTCACAACATCCTGGAGATCATGCTACTCACAACATCCTGGAGGTCATGACACTCACAACATCCTGGAGGTCATGCCACTCACAACATCCTGGAAGTCATGCCCTTCACAACATCCTGGAGATCATGCTACTCACAACATCCTGGAGGTCATGACACTCACAACATCCTGGAGGTCATGCCACTCACAACATCCTGGAAGTCATGCCACTCACAACATCCTGGAAGTCATGCCACTCGCAACATCCAGGAGGTCATGCCACCCACAACATCCTGGAGGTCATGCAACTCACAACATCCTGGAGGTCATACCACCTACAACATCCTGGAAGTCATGCCACTCACAACGTCCTGGATTTGTTTGTGTGAATGTGTGAGTGACTGCTTTTGTGTGCGTGTCTGAGTGTGTGTGTGTATGCCTGCTTGGGTGTTTGTTCCTGCTTGTGAATGTATATGTCTGCTTGTGTATGTATGTGTCTGCTTATGTGTGTATGTCTTTGTGAGTGTTAATACAGTCTTGCAAAGGCACTTGTCGATTGATACTAAGCCTGCTTGTGTATGTATGTATCTGCTTGTGTGTGTATGTGTCTGCTTGTATGTGTCTTTGTGAGTGTTAGTACAGTCTTGCAAAGGCACTTGTCGATTGATACTAAGCCTGCTTGTGCATGTATATGTCTGCTAGTGTATATGTCTACTAGTGTGTACGCCTAATTTGTGAGTGTTTGCACAGGTTTGCAAAAGCACTGGTCGATTGATAATATGGGCGTTGTGTTTGGTGTGTGTACTCACCTATTTGTTAGTTACCATTTTGTCCAAGGCACATGTCTATTAGACACTAGGCCTGTTGTATGTATGTGTGTGTAACGAAACACTTCGAAATGTTTCGGCCCCGCCGGGAATTGAACCCGGGCCCTCAGTGCGTGAAGCAAGAGCGCTAGCCACCATGCCATCGGGGCGTGATTGCTACTAGGTCCTTTCTCTCCCTGCTCCATGAGCTTTATCAAACCTCGTCTTAAAACTATGTATGGTTCCTGCCTCCACTACGTCGCTTTCTAGGCTATTCCACTTCCTGACAACTCTATGACTGAATAAATACTTCCTAACATCCCTTTGACTCATAGGAGTCTTCAACTTCCAATTGTGACCCCTTGTTTCTGTGTCCCCTCTCTGGAACATCTTGTCTCTGTCAACCTTATCTATTCCTCGCAGTATTTTATATGTTGTTATCATGTCTCCCCTAACCCTCCTGTCCTCTAGTGTCGTCAGGCCGATTTCCCTTAACCTTTCTTCGTAGGACAATCCCCTTAGCTCTGGGACTAGTCTTGTTGCAAACCTTTGCACTTTCTCTAATTTCTTGACGTGTTTGACCAGGTGTGAGTTCCAAACTGGTGCTGCATACTCCAGTATGGGCCTGACGTATATGGTGTACAGAGTCTTGAATGATTCCTTAGTGAGGTATTGGAACACTATTCTTAGGTTTGCCAGCCGCCCATATGCTGCAGCAGTTATCTGATTGATGTGTGCCTCAGGAGATGTGCTCGGTATTATACTCACCCCAAGATCTTTTTCCTTAAATGAGGTTTGCAGTCTTTGGCCACATAGACTATACTCTGTCTGCGGTCCTCTTTGCCCTTCCCCGATCTTCATAACTTTACATTTGGCAGGGTTAAAATTCAAGGAGCCAGTTACTGGACCAGGCTTGTAGCCTGTCCAGGTCTCTATGTAGTCCTGCCTGATCCTCGACTGATTTAATTCTTCTCATTAACTTCACATCATCTGCAAACAGGGACACTTCTGAGTCTATCCCTTCTGTTATGGCATTCACATATACTAAAAACAGTACAGGTCCTAGGACTGACCCTTGTGGAACCCCACTCGTCACAGGTGTCCACTCTGACACCTCGTCACGTATCATGACTCGTTGTTGCCTCCCTCTCAGATATTCTCTGATCCATTGCAGTGCCTTTTCTGTTGCATGTGCCTGGTCCTCTAGCTTTTGCATTAACCTCTTGTGAGGAACTGTGTCGAACGCCTTCTTGCAGTCCAAAAAAATGCAGTCTATCTACCCCCTCTCTCTCGTGTCTTACTTCTGTTACCTTGTCATAAAACTCCAGTAGGTTTGTGACACAGGATTTTCCTTCCCTGAAACCGTGCTGGTTGTCGTTTATAAGCTTGTGTCTTTCTAGGTGCTCCACCACTCTCCTCCTGATGATCTTCTCCATGACTTTGCATACTATACACGTCAGTGACACTGGTCTGTAGTTTAATGCCTCGTGTCTGTCTCCTTTCTTAAAAATTGGGACTACATTTGCCATCTTCCACGCCTCAGGTAGTTGCCCAGTTTCAATGGATGTGTTGAAGATTTGTGTTAGTGGCACACACAACATCTCTGCTCCCTCTCTAAGGACCCATGGAGAAATGTTGTCCGGTCCCACCGCTTTTGAGGTATCGAGTTCACATAGCAGCTTCTTCACCTCCTCCTCGGTTGTGTGTATTTCATCCAGCACTTGTTGGATGGGAACTCAACCTGATGACACTAGAGGACAGGAGGGACAGGGGGAACATGATAACAACGTATAAAATATTAAGAGAAATTGACAAGGTGGACAGGGCTCGAATGTTTCAGAGATGGGATACAGGAACAAGTGGCCACAATTGGAAGCTGAAAACCCAGATGAGTCATAGGGATGTTAGGAAGTATTTATTTAGCCTTAGAGTTGTAAAGAAGTGGAATAATCTGGAGAGAGAAATAGTGGAAGCAAGTTCCATACATAGTTTTAAGAAGAGGTATGATAAAGCTTATGGTGCAGGGAGAGAGTGAATTAGTATTGACCAGTGAAGAGGTACGGGCCAGGAGCTATAACTCGACCCCTGCAACCACATATAGGTGAGTACCACACACCACACACACACACACACACACACACACACACACAGGAAAGGCACTGTTTTTGGTGTATGTGAATGACATAACGGAAGGAATAGACTCAGAAGTGTCCCTGTTTGCAGATGATGTGAAGTTAATGAGAAGAATTAAATCAGTCGAGGATCAGGCAAGACTACAAAGAGACCTGGACAGGCCTGGTCCAGTAACTGGCTCCTTGAATTTAACCCTGCCAAATGTAAATTATGAACATCGAGGAAGGGCAAAGAAGACCGCAGACAGAGTATAGTCTAGGTGGCCAAAGACTGCAAACATCACTCAAGGAAAAAGATCTTGGGGTGAGTATAATACCATGGCACTTGTGCTAGTGAGTTGTACACCATGGTACCTTTGCTAGTGAGTTGTACATCATGGTACTTGTGTTAGTGAGTTGTACACCATGGGACTTGTGCTAGTGAGTTGTACACCATGGTACTTGCGCTAGTGAGTTGTACATCATGGTACTTGTGCTAGTGAGTTGTACACCATGGTACTAGTGTTAGTGAGTTGTACACCATGGTACTTATGCTAGTGAGTTGTACACCATGGTACTTGTGTTAATGAGTTGTACACCATGGTATTTGTGTTAGTGAATTGTAAACCATGGAACTTGTGTTAGTGAGTTGTACACCATGGTAATTGTGCTAGTGAGTTGCACACAATGGTACTTGTGCTAGTGAGTTGTACACCATGGTACTTATGTTAGTGAGTTGTACACCATGGTACTTGTGTTAGTGAGTTGTACACCATGGTACTTGTGTTAGTGAGTTGTACACCATGGTACTAATGTTAGTGAGTTGTACACAATGGTACTTGTGCTAGTCAGTTGTACACATGGTACTTGTGTTAGTGAGTTGTACACAATGGTACTTGTGTTAGTGAGTTGTACACCATGGTACTTGTGCTAGTCAGTTGTACACCATGGTACTTTTTAGTGAGTTGTACACAATGGTGCTTGTGTTAGTGAGTTGTACACCATGGTAATTGTGCTAGTGAGTTGTACACCATGGTACTTGTGTTAGTGAGTTGTACACCATGGTACTTATGCAAGTGAGTTGTACACCATGGTACTTGTGTTAGTGAGTTGTACACCATTGTACTTGTGCTAGTCAGTTGTACACCATGGTACTTGTGTTAGTGAGTTGTACACCATGGTACTTGTGTTAGTGAGTTATACACCATGGTAATTATGCTAGTGAGTTGTACATTATGGTACGTGTGCTAGTGATTTGTTCACCATGGTTGTTGTGTTAGCAAGTTGTACACCATGACATTTGTGCTAGTGAGTTGTACACCATGGTACTTGTGCTAGTGAGTTGTACACCATGGTACTTGTGCTAGTGAGTTGTACACCATGGAACTTGTGCTAGTGAGTTGTACACCATGGTACTTGTGCTAGTGAGTTGAACACCATGGTACTTGTGCTAGTGAGTTGTACACTGTGGTACCTGTGCTAGTGAGTTGTACATCATGGTACTTGTGCTAGTGAGTTGTACACCATGGTACTAGTGTTAGTGAGTTGTACATCATGGTACTTGTGCTAGTGAGTTGTACACCATGGTACTTGTGCTAGTGAGTTGTACACAATGGTTCTTGTGTTAATGAGTTGTACACCATGGTGCTTGTGCTAGTGAGTTGCATACCATGGTACTTGTGCTAGTAGTTGTACACCATGGTATTTGTGCTAATGAGTTGTAAACCATGGTACTTGTGCTAGTGAGTTGTACACCATGGTACTTGTGCTAGTGAGTTGTACACCATGGTACTTGTGCTAGTGAGTTGTACACCATGGTACTTGTGCTAGTGAGTTGTACACCATGGTACTAGTGTTAGTGAGTTGTACACCATGGTACTTATGCTAGTGAGTTGTACACAATGGTACTTGTGTTAGTGAGTTGTACACCATGGTACTTGTGCTAGTGAGTTGTACACCATGGTACTTGTGCTAGTGAGTTGTACACCATGGTACTTGTGTTAGTGAGTTGAACACCATGGTATTTGTGCTAGTGAGTTGTACACCATGGTACTTGTGCTAGTGAGTTGTACACCATGGTACTAGTGTTAGTGAGTTGTACACCATGGTACTTGGGCTAGTGAGTTGTACACCATGGCACTTGTGTTAGTGAGTTGTACACCATGGTAATTATGCTAGTGAGTTGTACACCAAGGTACCTGTGTTTGTGAGATGAACACCATGGTATTTGTGTTTGTGAGTTGTACACCATGGTACTTGTGCTAGTGAGTTGTGCACCATGGTACTTGTGCTAGTGAGTTGTACACCATGGTACTTGTGTTAGTGAGTTGTACACCACTGTGACTACTGTCAGGTAGGCTGGAGTGGGAATAACACCACCGTGACTACTGTCAGGGAGGCTGGAGTGGGAATAACACCACCGTGACTACTGTCAGGGAGGCTGGAGTGGGAATAACACCACCGTGACTACTGTCAGGGAGGCTGGAGTGGGAATAACACCACCGTGACTACTGTCAGGGAGGCTGGAGTGGGAATAACACCACTGTGGCTACTGTCAGGGAGGATGGAGTGGGAATAACACCACTGTGGCTACTGTCAGGGAGGATGGAGTGGGAATAACACCTCCCTCTGTGGCTACTGTCAGGGAGGCTGGAGTGGGAATAACACCTCCTCTGTGGTTACTGTCAGGGAGGCTGGAGTGGGAATAACACCACCGTGGCTGCTTATAATAATAATACAATTATAATAATAATACAATATAATAATAATAATAATAATAATAATAATAATAATAATAATAATAATAATAATAATAATAATAATAATAATAATAATAATAATAATAATAATAATAATAATAATAATAATAATAATAATAATAATAATAATAATAATAATAATAATAATAATAATAATAATAATAATAATAAAATAATATAATAAAATTAGTATTTGCAGCCACTGTCAGACTCAGAGTTATCTCTGAGTTACCAGACCTTGCTACGTGGAGGCCAGTGGTTCGTCTTTAAGGTCCACCCCCCTCGCCTTCCCCAGATTCATGTGTCCAGGAATCCATCCGTGGGCCCCCGGATGTCTCCCGTTCCTCACTTCCCCAACGTCAGCCTCACCATCCTGTATTCTTGCCTTTCCCAGGTTCATGTATCCAGGAATCCATCCGTTCGCTCGTGGATGTCTCCCCTTCCCCACTTACCCAAGGTCAGCCTCAACAACAACCTTCCCCAAGTTCATGTATCCAGGAATCCATCCGTTCACTCCAGGATGTCTCCCCTTCCCCACTTACCTTAGATCAGTGGTGCCTTCCCCGAGTCAGTGTCTCCAGGAGTCCACTTTTGTCACCTCAGGTGGACTCCCTTCCCCACTTCTCCAAAGTCAGCAGTATTCTTGCCTTTCCCAGGTTCATGTATCCAGGAATCTATCCGTTCGCTCGTGGATGTCTCCCCTTCCCCACTTACCCAAGGTCAGCCTCAACAACAACCTTCCCCAAGTTCATGTATCCTTGAATTCTTCCGTTAGCTCCCGGATGTCTCCCCTTCCCCACTTACCTAAGGTCGGCGGTGCCTTCCCCGGATCAGTGTCTCCAGGAGTCCACTTGTTTCACCTGAGTGGACTCCCTTCCCCACTTTCCCAGAGTCAGCAGTGCCTTCCCTGGATTAGTGTCTCCAGGAGTCCACTTGTGTTACCTCAGGAGGACTCCCTTCCCCACTTCTCAAAAGTCTGCAGTATTCTTGCCTTCCCCAGGTTCATGTATCCAGGAATCCATCCGTTCGCTCCCGGATGTTTCCCCTTCTCCACATCCCCAAGGTCAGCCTCAACATCAACCTTCCCCAAGTTCATGTATCCAGGAATCCATCCGTTCACTTCCGGATGTCTCCCCTTCGCCACTCACCTAAGGTCGGCGGTGCCTTCCCCGGATCAGTGTCTCCAGGAGTCGACTTGTGTCACCTCAAGTGGACTCCCTTCCCCACTTCCCCAGAGTCAGCGGTTGCCACCCCCAGTGACCTTGCTGGGTGACAGCTTGGTCTTGTCTAGCTGGTCTACGGTAGAGACTGTCCAGGTGGAGGTGACACACAGAAAACTGCGTCCAGTAATTACACCCACCAAGACAGCCACGACCGTACACCAGCTAGACGAGACCAAGCTGCCACACAGCTAATTAAGTAAAATTTTGGAAATCCTTTTATATTACACTATGAATTTATACTAAGCACAAGTTTTTTACTTATTTAGCAGTTTAAAAGTATTTGTGATTGTTTTATTTTATGAAGATAAATGGCCAAGTGTTGATGAACTTGTCCACCTCCATCTAAACTGTGTTAAATATTACACTGTTTTCATTTTTATTTATTTATTCGTCTTTTTGCATTTGTCACTCAAAGGCTAACAAGGGCATAAACATACACATTTATAAGTATTTTCACATATATTTATACGTTTCAACACACGCGCCTTACGCATACGCCATTATACATATACACACGCACACGCACATACAATCCCATGTATTACAAATACATACACATGCAAGTAAAAATGCAGACAATTCTCTCCTCTCACTCTAACATGTATGAGGTCACACATACATACGCACACACATCTCATTCTAAACCCCATGCTATGAACGCTCATGCACACATACATGTGTATACATTCTCATAGACACACCTGTACTCGTACACATGGTGGTTAGAATTAAACAATGTAGTAGAGGCAAAATAAGGGAAATAAGGAAATATTTATGTGCTTCAATATTCAGAATATATAAGACAAAGAATGTTGGTTTACAGTATTTTGACAACATTCTTTGTGACACATGTGAATATATAAAGATGTGACACGTTTGTAACACTAGTGGAGGACTGTTTGTCATGTGTACATGTTATTATGTATGAATGAATGTAATGCTTACGTGTTATTGTGTATGTGTTATGTGTACATGTTGTATGTTGATGAACGTCATGTGTACACGTTATATATGAATAAGTATAATGTTTACGTATTGTATATGTGTCACGTGTACATGTTATTGTGTATGGATGAGTGTCATGTGTACGTATTATTGTGTATGGATGAGTGTCATATGTACGTATTATTGTGTATGGCTGAGTGTAATGTTTAGGTATTGTTGTTTATGGCAGAGTGCCATATATACGTACACATGTACACATACATGTGTACACGTTCTCTTAAGCATATCTGCACTCTCCCTCACGGTTGTTTAAATTTAAAAATATTGTATAAATAGTGTAAGAAAATTAAGAAAATTCTTGATTTCATGATATTTTGGGATTAGATGTAAATATGTGAAGAAGTGATTAACTTGAGAGACTTGTGGTTAAAACAAAGAAGATATTTATAAAACACTTTCATTAAGCAGAATTAATTATTAAATAAGTCTTTCAGTTTTCACATATACACTTCTTTCACCTCTTCATTAACGATGTAAAAACATTCACCACCACAGATGCAAAATAAAAACTCTCGGTGATGAAAATGAAAATTGTCAACTTGGATGATTCAATCACTAGACAATAAAACATTTGGTGGTGGCTGCCACAACCTGGCCAGTACGACTGTGTGCTACTGTGTCCCATACTGTTGTTATGTACTGTGATGTGGCTGCCACAACCTGGCCAGTACGACTGTGTGCTACTGTGTCCCATACTGTTGTTATGTACTGTGATGTGGCTGCCACAACTTGGCCAGTACGACTGTGTGCTACTGTGTCCCATACTGTTGTTATGTACTGTGATGTATGAATGTTAACATATCATTGAATAGTGATATGCTACCATTCTGCAACATTATACGTCTGCATGATGGGGGTGTCTCCACCGAGATTATCCTTTCAGTGATTTTTTTTTTTCAGTTCCTTCCTGGTGGTGGGAAAGATAATTTTGTCTCTTTATCACATCGCTTATATAATCGGTGCAGATGCTTCCTCTAGTAAATTAATGATGGACGATTTATATGAGCGAACTCAGTAGAGGGTGACCATTGTCATTCCATGGCTGTGTCCTCTTTCATCCGCAGAAACCTCGCAAACCTCGAACACAAAGACTAATACATTACAAGAAGTAAGGAATGGCTGCCAGCCCAGCGTGTGACCAACTACTAATACAATGGTGACCAATAGTGCCAGACAAGTGGAAAAGGGCAAATGTAATAACTATTTACAAGGCAGGTGACAGGTCCTTAGGTTCGAACAATAGACCAAAAAGCCTTATCACCATAGTGGGAAAATATATGGAATCAATAATTGTCGAGGCAATTCATAGCGATCTTGAAAGGCATAAATTAATTAATGAATCTCAGCATGGTTTCACTAAGTGGCCTTACGAATTTACTAACTTTTTTCACCAAGGCATTTAAGAAGGTTGATCATGGTAATGAATATGATATTGTGTATATGGACTTCAGTAAGGCTTTCGATAGAGTTCCACATCAGAGGCTATTGAGGAAACTTAAGGCACACGGAATAGGAGGAGAAATTTTCCCTAGGTACAGGCGTGGTTGACAAATAGGCAGCAGAGAATTTGCTTCAATGGGGAGAAATCAGAGTGGGGGCGCATCACGAGTGGTGTTCCACAGGGGTCAGTGTTGGGCCCTTTGTTGTTCACAATTTATGTAAACGACATTGATGAGATAATAAATAGCACATAAGCAGGTTTGGTGATGACACCAAAATAGGTCGCCCAATTCATTCTAATGAGGACATAAGAGCACTCCAGGAAGATTTGAATTGACTGATGCAGTCGTCGGAGAAGTGGCAGATGCAGTTTAATATAGACAAATGCAAAGTTCTAAACATTGGACAAGAAAATAACCATGCCACATATAAACTAAATAATGTAGATCTTAGTATTACTGGGAGTTCTAGTTAGCAGTAAATTAAAACCAAGACAACAGTGCATAAGTGTTTGCAATAAAGCAAACATAATTCCTGGCTTCATATCAAGGAATAGAAGTCCTCAGGTTGATTTTCAACTCTATATCTTTGGTTAGGCCTCATTTAGATTATGCTGCACAGTTCTGGTCACCGTATTACAGAATGGATATAAATGCTCTGGAAAACGTACAAAGGAGGATGACAAAGTTGATCCCATGTATCAGAAATCTTCCCTATGAATCTGCACTCTCTAGAAAGGCATAAAATTATGGGGGATATGATTGAGGTGTATAAATGGAAAATTGGAATAAATAAAGGGATTGTAAATAGCAATATATAAGCAATAAATAATTAGGTCAATTTGATAGTAATAATGGTGGAATTACCGACAAAATTTTAGGTAAATGGACACAGATGCAACTAATGTGACATTTTATTGTGGCAACGTTTCAGCTTTGTCAAACTGTAACAGCTCGACAAAGCTCCTGGAGAGGGAAATGTTGCCACAATAAAATGTCACATTAGTTGCATCTGTGAACATTTATCTGACAACTTGATAGATTACTGTGGCTGTTACTGCTGGCCGCACGTAGTTCAACGTACGAACCACAGCCCGGCTGATCCGGCACCGACTTTAAGTGTCTGTCCAGCTCCCACTTATAGTGTTTTCTCTTAGTGTACTAATGGCGCTCCTACTTTTCATTGGGGGTATTTTGCACTGCCTGCCCAGTCTTTTACTTTCGTAGGGAGTGATTTATAAGAACAGATTCGGGACCATTCCTTCTAGAATTTTCCAAGTGTGGATTATGATATATCTCTCTCAGCTGCGTTTCAGTGAGTACAAGTCAAGTGCTTTCAGGCGTTCCCAGTAGTTGAGGTGTTTGACGGAACTTATATGTACAGTAAAGGTTCTCTGTACACTCTCTAGATCTGCAATTTCACCTACTTTGAAGGGAGATGTTAATGTATAGCAGTATTCCAGCCTAGAGAGAACAAGTGATTTGAAAAGGATCATCACTGGCTTGGCATCTCTTGTTTTGAAAGATCTCATTATCCATCCTATCAATTTCTTTGCAGTTGTGATGGTGGCACTGTTGTGATCCTTGAAAGTGAGATCCTCTCCCAGGTCCCTCTGCTTGAGAAAGATTAAAAAACAATCCGAAACGTTGAATAAAGTTTCCTCTTTTAAGCAGAAGTTCGTAGTGAAAGTTGCATAAAGAAAAGTATCAATGTCTTGTATTTATAGATTTAAAAAGGCATATGACAGGGCGTAGATGGAGGCAGTGTTGCTAATATTATTAATGTTGAATAACAGAAGAAATATATTAATGACCATAACACTATACAAGTAACACCAGACATACACACTAACACACTGCTACACACAGTAACACTAGATATACATAGTATGTATAAATATACATAGCATTGTGTAGAAAATCCCACATTAAGAAATAAATATGAAACATAAATAGCAGAATCAAACTATGTTAGTCTGGCTAGACGAGTACTTCTTGTCTGGCTAGACGAGTACTTCTTGTCTGGCTAGACGAGTACTTCTTGTCTGGCTAGACGAGTACTTTCTGTCTGGCTAGACGAGTACTTCCTGTCTGGCTAGACGAGTACTTCTTGTCTGGCTAGACGAGAACTTCTTGTTTGGCTAGACGAGTACTTCTTGTCTGGCTAGACGAGTACTTCTTGTCTGGCTAGATGATTACTTCTTGTCTGGCTAGACGAGTACTTCTTGTCTGGCTAGAGGAGTACTTCTTGTCTGGCTAGACTAGTACTTCTTGTCTGGCTAGACGAGTACTTCTTGTCTGGCTAGACGAGTACTTCTTGTCTGGCTAGACGAGTACTTCTTGTCTGGCTAGACGAGTACTTCTTGTCTGGCTAGACGAGTACTTCTTGTCTGGCTAGAGGAGTACTTCTTGAGGCAATGTTGTGTCTGGGGTTCACACCTCTCAACGTCCCCCTCAAACTTTCTTTCCTCGTATAGTAAAACATTTTATTAGCCCAGAGTGTGATGAATTGTTCAGCATATTACAACAATTTATCAAAGAATGGTGATAAACAAAAAATATATATATTTGCAATTTATATATATTTTTTATGTTTATTTATTTATTGAAACATCAGTTATTCACGACTAGTTTGTGAGTTAACTTTACTGTATCATCAGACAGTGTTCAAAATCATAGAAGATCAGTTATAAAGACCCTGATCTTAACATATGCTAAGCATTATATTAGTATAAGTATTAAGGAAAGATAAAAAAAAAACAAGTATGGAAAGATAAAAAAAATAGTATTTTCTTGTCTTTATTATTGAGATATTCAAACAAAGTAAACTCGCCCGTCCGTAATTAACAGATGTCTTGTGTTGTAACATCGTACGTGGATACTGACGCCTGGTCTTGTGTTGTAACATCGTACGTGGATACTGACGCCTGGTCTTGTGTTGTAACATCGTACGTGGATACTGACGCCTGGTCTTGTGTTGCAACATCGTACGTGGATACTGACGCCTGGTCTTGTGTTGTAACATCGTACGTGGATACTGACGCCTGGTCTTGTGTTGTAACATCGTACGTGGATACTGACGCCTGGTCTTGTTGTCACATCGTACGTGGATACTGACGCCTGGTCTTGTGTTGCAATATCGTACGTGGATACTGACGCCTGGTCTTGTGTTGCAACATCGTACGTGGATACTGACGCCTGGTCTTGGTGTAACATCGTACGTGGATACTGACGCCTGGTCTTCCATTCCCCTGACTTCTCATCAGTTGATGGTGTTTTTATGAATGTCCAGGACAGATTATGAGAGCTAAAAATTCATTGTCTCCTGCATGCTCCTGCATGCTCCTGCATGCTTCTGCATGCTCCTGCATGTCGTTATGGAAGACGATGATTAATTTATGTTTGGTGTTTTATTTGTTAGTCGCTGGAGTTGTTTTATAATTGTTTTTTGCTTGACTTTGTGTTCACCTTCTTGGATGTAGTTGTCAGGATGCACCTCTGACCTGACCTGTGGGTTTATACTGGAAACTTCTTGATCTCAGAAGCTTGGCCAGCAAATCCCTGAATGTATTATCAGTAGACTAGATATAGTTCTTTTCTTAACTTAGAATGGCTGCTGAAATAACTGACACAAGTTGATGTGTTGAAGTCTTTCTGTAAACAGTGAGCTGGTTCTTATTTTCTTGCTAGAGCTCCTTGTCTTTCCGACTGATATTCGTTGTTTTTCTTATAGATATTTTTCAAGGAAGTTTGTCCTAGGCTTCATTGCTTGTTCTTACTTTGTTACATTTTTCGGGGAATATTCTTTTCATTCCTTAGTTTCTCTTTCAGTTTCCTTCTTATTTGCGTGTCCGAGGTGCTTATTTTCTTCTCGTTTGCTGCCTTCCTCAGGGTATGATTTTTGTTTGATGCTTTCTTCACTGTATATTTCCTTGCTTGTTCTTTCTTTGTTACGTTTTATCGGTATATGTTATTTTTCTGTGCCTTCTTTTCTCTTTTAGTTTTTTTTTTTTTTTTTGTGAGCCCAGTAAATATATTCTTTTATATATTTCCTGCCTTCTACAGTGTTTGTTTCTTTCATTGCCTTTGTAAGAGGCGCCTCGTGTTTCCTTCTTGCTTCTCCACTTCTTCCCTTCCTTATTATTACAGCTTTATTTTTCTTTATTTTTCATTGGTCCATAGATAATCAGGTGAAGAGAGGCTGGTCCATACGTACTTTGTTAAACAGAGGCTGGTTCATACATGCTCTGGTAAACAGAGGCTGGTCCATACATACTCTGGTAAACAGAGGCTGGTCCATACATACTCTGGTAAACAGAGGCTGGTCCATACATGCTCTGGTAAACAGAGACTAGTCCATACATACACAGGTAAACAGAGGCTGGTCCATACATACTCTGGTAAACAGAGGCTGGTCCATACATACTCTGGAAAACAGAGGCTGTTCCATACATACTCTGGTAAACAGAAGCTGGTCCATACATACTCTGGTAAACAGAGGCTGGTCCATACATGCTCTGGTAAACAGAGACTGGTCCATACATACACAGGTAAACAGAGGCTGGTCCATACATACTCTGGTAAATAGAGGCTTGTCCATACATACTCTGGAAAACAGAGGCTGGTCCATACATACTCTGGTAAACAGACGCTGGTCCATACATACTCCGGCAAAGAAAGGCTGGTCCATACATACTCTGGTAAACAGAGGCTTGTTCATACATACTCTGGTAAATAGAGGCTTGTCCATACATACTCTGGAAAACAGAGGCTGGTCCATACATACTCTGGTAAACAGAGGCTGGTCCATACATGCTCTGGTAAACAGAGGCTGGTCCATACATTCTCTGGTAAACAGAGGCTTGTCCATCCATACTCTGGTAAACAGAGGCTGGTCCATACATACTCTGGTAAACAGAGGCTGGTCCATACATACTCTTGTAAACAGAGGCTGGTCCATACATACTCTGGTAAACAGAGGCTTGTCCATACATACTCTGGTAAACAGAGGCTGGTCCATACATACTCTGGTTAACAGAGGTTGGTCCATACATACTCTGGTAAACAGAGGCTGGTCCATACATTCTCTGGCAAACAGAGGCTGGTCCATACATACTCTGGTAAACAGAGGCTGGTCCATACATACTCTGGTAAACAGAGGCTTGTTCATACATACTCTGGTAAATAGAGGCTTGTCCATACATACTCTGGAAAACAGAGGCTGGTCCATACATACTCTGGTAAACAGAGGCTGGTCCATACATGCTCTGGTAAACAGAGGCTGGTCCATACATTCTCTGGTAAACAGAGGCTTGTCCATCCATACTCTGGTAAACAGAGGCTGGTCCATACATACTCTTGTAAACAGAGGCTGGTCCATACATACTCTGGTAAACAGAGGCTTGTCCATACATACTCTGGTAAACAGAGGCTGGTCCATACATACTCTGGTTAACAGAGGTTGGTCCATACATACTCTGGTAAACAGAGGCTGGTCCATACATTCTCTGGCAAACAGAGGCTGGTCCATACATACTCTGGTAAACAGAGGCTGGTCCATACATACTCTGGTAAACAGAGGCTGGTCCATACATACTCTGGTAAACAGAGGCTGGTCCATACATACTCTGGTAATCAGAGGCTGGTCCATACATACTCTGGTAAACAGAGGCTGATGCATACGTACTCTGGTAAACAGAGGCTGTGTTACAAAATGACTCGATATCTATTAATAATAGATATATCCAGTGAACACTAGAAAGGAAAGCCCTTCTAGCATCCAGCCTGTTACTGGGCTTTTGCAACAAAGTCAGTATCCTGTTTCAGTTATCCGACATATATTATAGATTAAGGGGATTGCAACTGATAGGGTACTAACCAAAGTAAATGATTTAAAAGATTTATTAACAAAGTGAGAAAATCTAGGGTAGGAAAGTAAATCAAATATAAAGATATTAATCAAGATATCAATTAGGTTAATTAGGAGGGTAGCTCCTACACTGCTCTCATATATAATAAGTCTGTGCTGAGGGCACATATATATCAATGACTCAGAAGTACCATCAGGTACAATGTCAGTACTTACAATAATATATACAAATAAGAATAAAGGTGTGTATGAGTGTGCTCCCGGTAACTCTACGACTCGACTCAACCAGTGTACGACTGAACTTCTCTAAAGCTAGCTGCATTAACAAACCGACAACCAGAACAGCTTGATTGTCCAGACAAATGACCAATTCGCAGAACAGCACTATAACAGGCAACAGCAACACAGCGTCAGGAACAAGGAGATAGAAAATCGACCCTAACTGGGGACCATCAGTAGATCCTCCAAAG
>WNWK01028610.1:0-25204 GCA_009830355.1 Cherax destructor | reverse complement strand
AAATGATGCTAAAAAACCACCTTCTCACCCAAAATTGCTCCATATAACCATTCAGCAAAGTAGAATAATCCTTAACGTAAAACCACTAAAAGTCAATGTAATGTAGAATGAACAAAATAATTAAAACCTGTTATGAATAATACTTACTTGCAAATTTTATTCCCCAAATTTACATTATAATGACCAGTAAACTAACTGCAATGCAATTAATTGTTTTAAATTGTTATCTCATCAATTGTTGCATTGCTGCAAAAAATTTTACAATTAATTGATATTTCAACTTATTTCAAACAAAACTTAGATATAACTTTACTTATTTTAAAATTATAATTTTTTTTTATTTTTTATTATTATTGCTTTAATTTGTTTAATCTGATTTAATTAATTTATAATGAAGACAAAGTACAAAACTATTTCAAATTTCATACAAATACTCACCTTTACTCATTTATACTATCTACAAAAATTCTTAAATTTGTTTTAAGTTAATTTTAAGTCTGCCCAAATCCTGCATTGGGGCTTTTGGCATTACACCCATGTAATCTCCCAAATGTAATTTTTTTATCATTCAAAATAAAAATATTATTTTTTTATTATTATTATTATTATTATTATTATTATTATTATTATATAATAATTTAAACAGTAAAATTTCAATAATTTTGAAAATAATTTTTAATAGAATAAACTCAATAAATTTCTCAAATAAGTACATATTTTGGAAAAGAATAACCCCTAATGCCATGGCATTCGTGGCTCCTTGCCTCAATTTACATTTTCCGTCCTGTAATTGCAACTCAATGAAATAAAACTTTACTAGTTTTCTTTGAATCTTAATATTCTTGTTCTTATTTTTTTTTTTATATCCATGGGAAAGTGGAATAATCTTTCCCTAACCATCGTGTTTAAAGTCAACTAAAATACCGGGAACAATGGTAGTAACCCTTTTCTGTCTAGATTTACTAAAAAGAAAAAAAAAGAATCCGTCAAATGGGATGTTTGAATGCGGGATGTTGTCAATGATAAGAAAGAATTGTAGATGTTATGAATGAAATGAAGTGGATTCCTGGCTTTAAGTGAGACAAAGCTGAAGGGGGTGGAGGTTGTGGGAAAATAAAGGGTTAGGTCAGGGTTTCAAATGAGTTAGAAAAAGGAGTGGCAAAATATTGAATAATCAGTTATGGCAGGAAAAGAGGAATATAAAGTATAAACAAGAATTATGTGGAGAAAAAAAAAAGGTTGATGTAAAAAAGGGGTTATAGTAAGTGTTTATGCCTGGAAGAGAAGGTAGAGGGAGAGAGATTTTGGGAAATGTTGGTGAGTGTGGGGTTTTGAACCAAGGAGTAATTGTGGTTGGGGATCTTAATGCTAAAGTGGGTAAAAATGTTGTGGGGGGAATAGAGGTAAATTTGGGGTGCCAGGGTAAATGTAAGAAAGTAAATTTTTTTCATTGCAATTTTACATAGATATTGGTATTACAATCAAAACTGAAGTGCAAGGAGAGCCATGACATCCATGCTTGGGGCAGCAATCTAATGACTTATAGACTATGTACAAATTTAAGTTTTGTTGTTTTGATTTGGTACTCTCCCGGCCCGGGTCTTTTCCAGATGGTAACCCGGCTATTGGGAAATTTATTGAGTTTATTCTAGTTAAATATTTGATTTCAAATTACAATATGATGATATTATACTGTTAAAAATTACAAATGATGATATTAAATTGTAAAAGTGTTTAGGAGGATGGTAATATAAAATTAAATTATCTTAAGGAAAATAACATTGAGCATTTTGAAAGTATTTTTTAGTATGAGTATTTGTTTTGGGTGATGGGGGTAACATAATATGTAGTAACATATTATAAAAGTTGAAATTATCTTATAGGAAAATAATATTGAGCATTTTTTTAAAGTAGTTTACAGTATGAGTATTTAGTTTAGGGTGAGTAGGTGTTTTTGAGAAGTCTTAAATTGATTTTCAGACAATAATCTTAAATTTTGGTAATAATTCAGATTCTGGGGCCTTTATGTCTAGAATTTTTACATAGGTTGATATGAACACGGGGATATCAAAAAGTGATCTGTGTCTTGTGTTTTTCATGGGTCCTTTAAAAGTTGGTGAGGAGTTTGAGGGAGGGTTTATATTAGGTGTGGTTTATATACAGTGGACCCCGAGTTTCGTGGAAATAAAATGTAAGATAATTGTAAGTGCTTGTGGAAGTATATTTTTGGGGTCGAAATAGACCAACCTCGGGGACATTTTTCTAGAATAAATTCCGTAATGGCACTTGAACGACTTCAGGAGGAAGTTTTACGAAACTCGGGGTCCACTGTATGTAGTAGGCACAGAGTAAGTATGAATGTTCATTGCGGTGAGTAGTTTTAGACTTTTGAATATTGGTGAGTAGCTGTCTAGGTGAATTTGTTATCATTCTGGCTCGACCTTTTGTTGGTTATGAGTGGTCTAAGTGATTTAATGTTGTTGATCCCCTGCACAGATTCCATGGTGAATACGGGTAGATAAGTGAATGATATAGTGCAAGGAGACTGATTGTGGTACATAATAGCGTATCTTTGATAATATGCATACTGTCTTGAGATTTTCTTGGAAATTTGCTGTATGTGTGTTTGGAATTTAAGGCTACTGTCAAGGTGGATTCCTAGGAATTTTCCCTCTGTGAGTCTTGTGATGGGTGTACCATTGAGCGCTATGTTAAGTGGAACATTTGTGGCTTTCCTTCCAAACTGTATGAAGTAGGTCTTGTCAGTATTGAGAGTAATCTTGTTGGTTGTCATCCATGTTGATATTTTCTGTAATTCGGCATTAACAGTGTTGGCCAGTATAACTGGATTTGGGTGAGAGAAGACATATGTTGTGTCATCTGCAAATAAAATAGGTTTGAGTAGTTGTGATGCATTCGGTAGGTCATTTATGTAAATGAGGAATAGGAGTGGCCCCAGGACACTTCCTTGAGGGACTCCGACTGTAATTTGTTGTGTGGAAGAGTTCGCTCCATTTGTGTACACGTATTGGCTTCTGTTGGTGAGATATGACTTTAGGTAGTTGAGTGGGTGCCCCCTTATACCATAGTGTGCTAATTTTGTGAGCAGTAAATCATGGTCGACTGTATCAAAAGCTTTGCGTAGATCAATGAAGATTCCCAGTGGGACTTCTTTCTTCTCAAGTGCGGTATATATTAACCCTTTGGGGGTCGACAGGCCTTCTGGGGAAAGTGTTCCTGGGGTCGAAAAATATTTGGAAAAAAGAAAAAAAATTTCTTATGAAATGATAGTTTTTTTTTTTCTGAATCTAAATAGCTAAACAAAAATTTTTTGCGATCAATACTTACGGAGATATGGAGGCTTCAATTTGACCAAAATTGAACCGCTGACAGCAACATCGGTGACTTCCGGTTGGCCGGTAATAGTTTATTTTTTTTTTTTTTGTACTTTTTTCTTTTATTTTTTAATATTTTATTTTTTCAAGTAACTTTTATGTCCTGTGAGACCAATATAAACCATATTTTGTATATATACACTCCTTGTATACTACACAATAACTGCTGGCTGACCAGCTGGCTGGCTGACCAGCTGGCTGGCTGACCAGCTGGCTGGCTGACCAGCTGGCTGGCTGACCAGCTGGCTGGCTGAGCTGGCTGACCAGCTGGCTAGCTGACCAGCTGGCTAGCTGACCAGCTGGCTGGCTGGCTAGCTGACCAGCTGGCTGGCTGGCTAGCTGACCAGCTGGCTGGCTGGCTAGCTGACCAGCTGGCTGGCTGGCTGACCAGCTGGCTGGCTGGCTAGCTGGCTGAACAGCTTGCTGGATGGATGGCCAGTCGACTGGCTGGCTTGCTGGCTGACCAGCTAGCCGGCTGGCTTGCTGACCAGTTGGCTGGCTGGCTGGCTAGCTGACCAGCTGGCTGGCTGGATAGCTGACCAGCTAGCTGGCTGAACAGCTGTCTGGTGGATGGATGGCCAGCCGACTGGCTGGCTTGCTGGCTGACCAGCTAGCCAGCTGGCTGGCTGGCTTACTGACCAGTTGGCTGGCTGGCTGGCTGAACAGCTGGATGCATGGATGGTCAGCCGGCTGGCTGGCTGGCTGTGTGTCTATCTCACAGGAACACATAAATACAATTATACATAGTGTAAATTACCTAGGATACACGTGAGAATATTATAATAATAATAATAATAAAAATTATTATTATTATTGAAGGAAGTGTAAATGTCAGTCTTACGTAATCTAATTACAAAACTGACATTTGAAGAGGGTGAGGGTCTTCTTATCTTGTTTATTATCTGCTAAACTAATTACTGTTGACATTTGATGCCTTCGCCTTCCTGCCTCAACCCCTGCCTCTCTCCCTCCCTGCCACTCTCCCTCCCTGCCACTCTCCCTCCCTGCCACTCTCCCTGCCTCCTTGCCACTCTCTCTGCCTCCTTGCCTGCCTCCCTGCCAGCCAGCCAGGGGTTAGCCTCATCTTATCAAGAGTGATGACATTTGACAAATGAGGAACACTGCCTTCGCCTGCCTGCCTCAACCCCTGCCTCCCTCCCTCCCTGCCACTATCCCTGCCTGCCTCCCTGCCAGCCAGCCAGGGGTTAGCCTCATCTTATCAAGAGTGATGGCATTTGACAAATGAGGAACACTGCCTTTGCCTGCCTGCCTCAACCCCTGCCTCCCTCCCTCCCTGCCACTATCCCTGCCTCCCTCCCTGCCAGCCAACCAGGGGTTAGCCTCATCTTATCAAGAGTGATGACATTTGACAAATGAGGAACACTGCCTTCGCCTGCCTGCCTCAACCCCTCCCTCCCTCCCTCCCTGTCACTATCCCTGCCTCCTTCCCACCCTCCCTGCCTGCCTCCCTGCCAGGGGTTAGCCTCGTCTTATCAAGAGTGATGACATTTGACAAATGAGGATACACTGCCTTCCCTTTATTTGTTTTCACTGTTTTATCTGTTTGTCTGTTTGTCTGTCTGTCTGTCTGTCTGAATTTTTTTGGATTATCCTTGGTAATTTACACTATGTATTTATCCTCTGTAATTTACACTATGTATTTATCCTTGGTTATTTACTCTTATGTATTTATGTGTACCTGTGTGACAGAGCCAGCTAGCTAGCCAGCCAGCTGGTCAGCCTGCCTGCCTGCCTGCCTGCCTGCCAGCCAGCCAGCCTTCCCCACTGTCTTCCCCACCCCACTGTCTTCCCCACCCACCCACTGTCTTCCCCACCCCACTCTCATCCCCACCCACCCCACTGTCTTCCCCACCTTCCCTCCCCCCCTGCCTTCCCCACTCCCCACTGTCTTCCCCACTCACCCACTGTATTCCCACCCTCCCCACTGTCTTCCCACTCCCCACTGCTTTCCTACCACTCACACTGCGGGGGTGAGTTACCCGCTTGGCTTGGTGACAAAGGTGCACTGAATTACCACTCCCACAATGCAATGTGGGTGGATAGATTTTTTTCCTACTGTGCACACTTATCACATAGACCCATTCTATCATATGCAGGCTTACCAGCTTTCTCCCCCTCGATTTGAAGCCACTAGAATTTACGCATACTAGTACAGCACCAACCCCTGCTTGTAAAAGGTACTAGTACGGCACCGACCCCGAAAGGGTTAACTCCAACATGTGCATAATAGCATCGTTTGTGCTCTTGTTTGTCCTGAATCCAAATTGACAGGGGTTGAGTACATTGTGTGAGACGAGGTAGGAATAGATTTGTCTATGAATTAATTTTTCGAAGATTTTGGAAAGCAATGGTAAATTAGAAATTAGTCTATAATTATTCAGGTCTGTTTGATCACCTCCTTTGTGGATCAGGGTGACCCTAGCTATTTTGAGAATTGATGGAAAGGTAGAGGCTTCAATGGATTTATTGAATAGTGTTGCTATAATTGGTGACAGTACCTGGGAAGCTTTTTTGTACATAAAAGTTGGTAAGCTGTTTATGTCTCCTGCCCTGTTTTAACCCTTTACCGGGCACTCCCTGGAAAATGATAATTTCGAAATGTGTTTCATATGAGTGGATAGAGTAACTCAATGTAAGGATAATGAGCCCATATAATTGAAATTCTAAAAAAAACTTTTCACGCAATTGCCAATATTCAAGGACCGTCTACAGACGGTCCTGACCGTTAAAGGGTGTCAAATTCTGAATGTTGCAAATTTGCAATTGTTAATAAAACACCAAATAAATATTTTTCTATTTTATTATACTAATATACAATATCAAAAACACAAATGGAACTTGTTTCCAAACATTTTGTAGGTATAAAAAATATAAAAGTGAACCAAAGAGCAACATGGACACATTGCAAAGGGATAAAACTTTCAAGTCCCATATTCCTGAATTTCCTGAGAAAAACAATCATTCTTGATCACTAATTGCTACAATGAAAGGCTATGAAGCAATTTCTTTCCTTCTTGATGCATAGATTTACCTTGCATACGGCACACAAAAATGAGGATGTGACATGATTTTTGTTTTGCTGCAATAATTGCATGTAAATATTCTGCCTTGCACTGGCCAGTGACCTAGCATTTTATCAAACCTATCATTTTGGTCAAACCTCACACTGTCATCAGGCCTTTCTGCACGTTGGTACTGCACTGGAGATGGCAACAGGTCATCTGGTTCTGGATCTGAGTCACTTTCCACCAAAATGCAGAGATATTTGAACTTCTGTTGGAAGGGTTCACAATAGAACAATTTCTCATTGATATGGAATGACAATAAGAATGTTCTGTACACACCCAGACCACTACAGAATTCATATATGCACTAGAAATTTTTATATAAATATTTATTTACTGAAATTTGAAATGTGGCCCTGACGGGCGGGACCGTCTGTACACGGTCCTCTTTTGTTGCACTTTTTTTCAATTGCATGGTACACTCATATTATGCATATCTAACTCCTGATATATATCTCAAAATATGCCTAAACTATTCATTTACACACTGGACACAACAATAAGTACTTACCGACATTGTAGAGAGTATAATCACAGTGTATATGAGTGGAAGAAGAGCAAAAATCTGGCTCTGGGTGACGCCAAGCGAGAAGTGTTTACATTTTGGTCTCTCAACCAATGGGAAGCGAGCAGATGCCGGTCTCACTTAGCTGGAGCGACTCACAGAAGGCTTGTGATTGGTCAGAAACAGAGAACGGGAACCTAGATGCGCTGGGGGAGTAGGATGACACGTGCAAAAAACACGTGTTTAGGACCGTCTCTACACGGTCCTGCCCGGTAAAGGGTTAAAGGGTGTTGATTATGAGGAGACTACAATTGGGTTGGTAGGAGCTAGAAATAGTGTATTAGGGTAGGTGTTTGTGAGGTAGTCTGTTGGACGGGTGTTTGAGCTTGGGATTTTACTCGCTAGATTCTTTCCTATGGTGGAGAAGAAAACATTAAGTCTGTTTGCTGTCTCAGTAGGTGAGAGTAAGGGTTCATCTGCTTTTGATAATTTGATGGTGTTGTTTTTAGCTATCTTATTATTTCCTAGAATTGCAGATATGGTCTTCCAGGTCTTTTTCATATCACCTTTTATGTTCTGGAGTCTGTTCTCATAATACAATTTTTTTTATCTTCTTATCAGGCTGGTAAGGATTGATGAGTAGCGTTTGGATTGTTCTCTGGTTATTAGACCCCTTCTGTATTGTTTTTCATATTGGTGCCTTTTGTTAATGGATTTAAGGATACTGGGTGTTAGCCAGGGATTGTTAAGTCTCTTAGCTGTGATCTGTTTAGTTTTTTTAGGGCAATGTTTGTTATAGAGGTGGTGGGTTTTGTTAAGGAAATTCTTGATGCATTCATTAGTATCTGTATATGTTTCTAACTCATTATGCCAGTCAATGTTAATCATAGCTGTTATAAAGTTATTTACAGCTGACTCATTATGTAGTCTGAAGGTAACTTTTGTAATATCTTGGGGCACTTTACCAAGGTTGGCTATGAGAAAGGTCAGGTAGTGGTCTGTGGTGTTGTCTTTGATTATGCCTGATTTTAGAGGGGATATAGTGTTAGTCCAGATGTGGTCTAGTAATGAGGTACTAGTCTCGGAGATTCTTGTAGGTTTTGATATTGTTGGTAGTAACAAGCAGTTGCTCATAGTGTTTTTGAATTCTGTTACTTGTGGGTCCTGGTCATGTAGGAGATTTATGTTGAAATTTCCTGTGAGCAGCAATTGGTCCTTGTTCATGTGGGCATCAGTTATCAGGTTTCCTAGTTTTTCACTAAAGTGGTGAATGTTTGACTGTGGCAATCTGTAGATGTTTATCACTGTGAGGGGTTTTTGCAGGTCTTTTGATTTAAATTTAGCTATAATATATGTATTCTCCATGCTCATCCCTTATGGAAGAGTTATTGATACATACATTCAAGTTGATCTGAGTAATATATAGCTATTCCACCCCCTCGCTGATCTGTCCTACAGTTGTGAATGGCTGTGTAACCTGGGATGGCATAGACATCTGTAGTATCAGGCTTTAGAAAGGTCTCAGTGAGTGTGATGATTGACATATTGGTCTGGAGGGATTGGAGTAGTGCTGTGAGGTCATCATAATGTTTGCTCAAAGATTTAACATTGTAATTGAAGATAGTTATGTTATTGTTGGCTCTGAGTAATGTCTTTGCTTGATCTGCTGTGTAATAGTTGCAGTTGCTGTCGGAATCATGTAAGTCATTTAATAATAGGTTGATATCAGGATCAATTCCTGTAATCATAAGATTTGATGTGATTCTATAACTAGACATGAGAATTAACATTCTCACACTTCTAGGAAATTCTTTTATCTCCATGGGGAAGTGGAATAGAATTCTTCCTCCGTAAGCCATGCTTGTCGTAAGAGGCGACTAAAATGCCGGGAGCAAGGGGCTAGTAACCCCTTCTCCTGTATATATTACTAAATGTAAAAGGAGAAACTTTTGTTTTTCCTTTTGGGCCACCCTGCCTCGGTGGGAAATGGCCGACGTGTTGAAAGAAAGAAAGATTAGCACCTTAATTATCTTTTAAAGCTTCAAATAAAGGAGTTATTGGAGGAAAGGCAGTACTAGGTATTGATTTGTTGGGAACTATTTCAAGAGAATATAGCTACAGTGGGAGTAAAAGGTAGATGGGATACAAGGAAAATAGAAGCAGTAAGTAAGAGAGGTGAAGGTTTATAAACTAAAAGAGGAGGCAGTTAGGGTAAGATATAAACAACTATTGGAGGATAGATGGGCTAGTGAGAGTGTAGGCAATGGGGTCGAAGATGTATGGAGTAGATTTAAAAATGTAGTGTTAGAGTGTTCAGCAGAAGTTTGTGGTTACAGGCGAGTGGGTGCGGGAGGGAAGAAGAGCGATTGGTGGAATGATGATGTAAAGAGAGTAGTAAGGGAGAAAAAGTTAGCATATGAGAGGTTTTTACAAAGTAGAAGTGATGCAAGGAGGGAAGAGTATATGGAGAGAAACGAGAGGTTAAGAGAGTGGTGAAGCAATGTAAAAGAGAGCAAATGAGAGAGTGGGTGAGATGTTATCAACAAATTTTGTTGAAAATAAGAAAAAGTTTTGGAGTGAGATTAATAAGTTGAGGAAGCCTAGGGAACAAATGGATTTGACAGTTACAAATAGGAGAGGAGAGTTATTAAATGGAAAGTTAGAGGTATCGGGAAGATGGAGGGGAAAATTTTGAGGAGTTGTTAAATGTTGATGAAGACAGGAAGCTGTGATTTCGTGTATAGGGCAAGGAGGAATAACATCTTGTAGGAGTGTGGAAGAGCCAGTTGTGAGTGTGGGGAAGTTCGTGAGGCAGTGGGTAGAATGAAAGGGGTAAGGCAGCTGGGATTGATGGGATAAAGATAGAAATGTTAAAAGCAGGTGGGGATATAGTTTTGGAGTGGTTGGTGCTATTATTTAATAAATGTATGGAAGAGGGTAAGGTACCTAGGGATTGGCAGAGAGCGTGTATTGTTCCTTTGTATAAAGGCAAAGGGGACAAAAGAGAGTGCAAAAATTATAGGGGAATAAGTCTGTTGAGTGTACCTGGTAAAGTGTATGGTAGAGTTATTATTGAAAGAATTAAGAGTAAGACAGAAAGCAGGATAGCAGATGAACAAGGGGGCTTTAGGAAAGGTAGGGAGTGTGTAGACCAAGTGTTTACAGTGAAACATATAGGTGAACAGTATTTGGATAAGGGTAAATAGGTTTTTGTGGCATTTATGGATTTGGAAAAGGCGTATGATAGGGTGGATAGGGGGGCAATGTGGCAGATGTTGCAGGTGTATGGAATAGGAGGTAGATTACTGAAAGCAGTGAAGAGTTTTTATGAGGATAGTGAGGCTCAAGTTAGAGTGTGTAGGAGGGAAGGGGACTATTTCCCAGTAAAAGTGGGCCTTAGACAAGGATGTGTGATGTCACCGTGGTTGTTCAATATATTTATAGATGGGGTTGTAAGAGAAGTGAATGCGATGGTCTTGGCAAGAGGTGTGGGGTTAAAAGATAAAGAATTAAATACAAAGTGGGAGTTGTCACAGTTGCTTTTTGCTGATGACACTGTGCTTTTGGGAGATTCTGAAGAGAATTTGCAGAGGTTGGTGGATGAATTTGGTAGGGTGTGTAAAAGAAGAAAATTGAAAGTGAATATAGGAAAGAGTAAGGTGATGAGGATAACAAAAAGATTAGGTGACAAAAGATTGGATATCAGATTGGAAGGAGAGAGTATGGAGGAGGTGAATGTATTCAGATATTTTGGAGTGGACATGTCAGCAGATGGGTCTATGAAGGATGAGGTGAATCATAGAATTGATGAGGGAAAAAGGGTGAGTGGAGCACTTCGGAGTCTGTGGAGACAAAGAACTTTGTCCATGGAAGTAAAGAAGGGAATGTATGAGAGTATAGTTATACCAACACTCTTATATGGGTGTGAAGCATGGGTGATGAATGTTGCAACGAGGAGAAGGCTGGAGGCAGTGGAGATGTCATGTCTGAGGTGTGTTGTGAATATAATGCAGAGAATTCAGAGTTTGGAAATTAGGAGGAGGTGCAGGATTACCAAAATTATTATCCAGAGAGCTGAGGAGGGGTTGTTGAGGTGGTTCGGACATGTAGAGAGAATGGAACGAGACAGAATAACTTCTAGAGTGTATAAATCTGTAGTGGAGGGAAGGCGGGGTAGGGGTTGGCCTAGGAAAGGTTGGAGGGAGGGGGTAAAGGAAGTTTTGTGTGCGAGGGGCTTGGACTTCCAGCAAGCATGTGTGAGCGTATTTGATAGGAGTGAATGGAGACAAATGGTTTTTAATACTTGACATGCTGTTGGAGTGTGAGCAAAGTAACATTTATGAAGGGATTCAGGGAAACCGGCAGGCCGGACTTGAGTCCTGGAGATGGGAAGTACAGTGTCTGCACTCTGAAGGATTGGTGTTAATGTTGCAGTTTTATAACTGTAGTGTAAAGCACCCCTCTGGCAAGACAGTGATGGAGTGAATGATGATGAAAGTTTTTCTTTTTCTGGCCACCCTGCCTTGGTGGGAATCGGCCGATGTGTTAATAAAAAAATAAATAAAAAATACAAATGGGGATTAAATTAAATGGATAGATAGTAAATATGATATAAAATTAATTAGAAGCAAGATTTGATTTATATTATAAAGTTTAAGCAAGTAATAGCACTAAAAAAAGTACATTGTGTATGAGGTAGTTGGTACTAGCTAGTAAAGTTAGTACAAAAAATTTCACAATGTAGTAGTAACATACATTAATACACCACACGTATATTATGTGTTGAGGACAATAGGCTAATCAGTAATGGTAATGTCAGCTTGTCTAAAGAAGTTGGTGAGATCACGTTCGTTTGATATAGAAAATTGGTGACCTGTTGATACTTTTCGAACTAGTATTTTCCCATCACAAGCGAAGCACTGATGGATTTTGTTCTCCAGTTTAAGTTTTCTCAACCTAAATAGAAGGTTTTGACGTTTCCTGGTTAGGCACTCATTGATGTATACTCCATTTTTCACTGTAATTGCTGATTTGATTAGGTCCTTTTTTGTATCATATGAATGTAGTCTGATCATAATACGTACTATGTTTACCTTGTTTTCCTAGCAATCGTGTTTCTTTGATTTCATTACTTTGCACATTAACTCGTAGGTGGTCTTGTAATATGTTGATAGCAGTTTCCTTGCACTGGGATTGAGTTATGTCTCTGGGAATGTGGTTGCTGTTTATTATAACTGCATCAGACAAGTTATCTTGCTCGGTTTTGTCATCTTGAAAATCAAGATATTCATCAAGTCGAGTGTGCATGTTGTTATTCCAGTCCTTGATTGCTTCTTCCACCTTCATATTCAGAGTTGTTATTTGATCGGTGTGACTGGTTATAGCTGTTTGCAGAGTATTTTCTGTGTCAGTATTTCCCGATGTAATCTTCTCTTCAAGGTTTTGGATCTTGATCTCGAGGTTAGTTAGCTTGGATTCATATTTCACTAGTTTTGCTTTGATGTCTTTGTTTTCAGCTTCAAGGGCAATGATGTATTCCCTAATAGTATCAGGAGTAGTCATACCTTGGTGCCCAGAATGGAATCCTACGAAGCTGGTGGGGTTGGTGGGAGAGTGAGCCATGTTCGGTGTTGTTATTGTTGTCGTCGGGACCCGGGCAGGGGTGTGGGGGGTTGTTGATGCACCGGCTTTCTGTTGTGTAGACATGTTGTGTTTCAAAGTCCTTAGCGTTGGTTTCTTGGTACTGTTGTTGGTTCCTCTGCGGTTTCCGCTCATAGTATCACTAGTGAAGCTATGGAGGAGGCTTTATTTCCTTTAGCTTGGGTTAGGCGTTCGTCTGGCAGCGCGGGCGATGTTTGGGTTTGCAGGGCTGTCTTCCTTAGATTTTCAATTTTGTTAAGGTTTGGGTAGCATTTCTAGTATTCATGGGTCATTTTGTGATCTACGTGGGTTTGTGCAGTTGTACCTTCAATTAGGCCATCACAAGCTTTGATGAGCGCTGAGTTTTTTGGAGAATAAGGGCTGCTAGGATGCTGCCTCTGCCGCTGCCGCTTGTAGTACGTCAAAAACCCCGCTCATGGGCGATACCCGGGGAATGGGACGGGCATAAAACCTGGTTAAATAACAGGAGGCACCAGCTCGTCCATACCCCAGTGTTGTCGTCTGCTGTAGAAGGCACATGAATAGGTATGAATATTTTTTACGGTGAGTAGTTTTAAAGTTTTGAATATAGGTGAAGTATGCTGTCTAGAGTGGGAATTTGTTATCATCCTGACTGCAGCCTTTTGCTGGGTTATGAGTGGTCTAAGGTGATTTAATGTTGTTGAGCCCCATGCACAGATTCCATAGGTGAGATAAGGGTAGATAAGAGAATGATATAGTGCAATGAGAGCTGGTTGTGGCACATAATAGCATATCTTAGATAATATACCTACTGTCTGAGATTTTCTTGGAAATTTGTTGTATGTGTGTTTGGAATTTAAGACTACTGTCAAGGTGGATTCCTAGGAATTATTATAAATTATTATTATTTTAAATTATTATTATTATTTTAAATTATTATTATTTTAAATTATTATTATTATTATAAATTATTATTATTATTATAAATTATTCTATTATAAATTATTACAGTGGAACCCCGAGTTTCAGCCATAATCCTTTCCAGGAGCTAGGCCTAAACTCGAAGCGGCCGAAAGTTGAAGCAGTATTTCCCATAAGAAATAATGTAAATACAATTAATCCGTTCCACCCAAAAATATTCACAAAAAATTCATTTTTGTAAAGAATAAATAGTATTATAGTTTTACATATAGAAAATAATGAGAAATAAATATAAAGCACTAATTTTAATGGATAAATGAACATTTAAATAAGTTTTACCCTTACTGAAGACTCTTGTTGGCGTATGAGAGGGGCAGGAGAGTTTGTTTAGAGGCAGGACAAGATAGTCCTTCAATATGACACTAATATCAACTCTACGGGTTATTTATCTAGCACAATTCATCCAATATGACATAATTAACAATATTAATAACATAGAAACATGATACAGTCATCCCTCGGTTTTCGATTTTAATTCGTTCCAGATGGATCGGCTAAAACCAAAATCGGCGAAAACCAAAACTATTTTCCCCATAAGAAATAATGGAAATTCAATTAATCCGTTCCAGAAACCCAGAAGTTTGGAAAAAAAAATTTGGGGGGCCTTAAAGATAGATTTACATGCACAAATGAATGAACTGAATGTGGCACTTACCTTTATTGAAGACTGATGTTGCTGGATGGGAGAGAGGGAAGAGGGAGAGGAAGAGACCCTAATTTTTGGAAGGGAATCCCCTCCATAAGGACTCTAGGTACCAAGTCCTCATCTGGGGTCACTTCCCTTCTTTGTCTTTTAATCCCACTAGGACCAGCTTGTGAGTCACCGCACACCTGTGGCACTAAATATCTCTCCAGAGAGCTCTGTATCTGGCGGCTCTTTAAAATGTCCCTAAAATGGGACATGGAATTGTCATTGTAAAAGTAGCCAGCACGGATTGCAACATCTTTGTCAGGGTGATGTTCCTCCACAAATGATTGCACCCTACTCCACATTGCACAAATCTCCTTAATCTCTGAAGAAGGCACCTTAAACTTTCTTCCTCCACTGAAGCAATTTCCTCAGATCTGTTTTGTTGTTGTTGCAGCTCAAGCTCTTGCAGCTCTTCAGTGGTTAGATCTTCATTGTGGTCCTCCACCAACTCTTCCACATCCTCTCCATTCACATCCAACCCCATAGAAGTCCCCAATTCCACAATACTTTCCACAACTTCCATAGGCTCATCAGGGTTAGCTTCAAACCCTTCAAAATCCCTCTCTGGGACACAATCTGGCCACAACTTTCTCCAAGCAGAGTTCATCGTCCTGGAGGTCACTCCCTGCCTGTTTCGTCACAATTAAACACTTGTTGGGGTTTAAATTCTTCTGCCTCTACATATTCTTTAAACTCGCGCACAAATTTTTCAGCCCCATCTTTATCTGAACTGGCACCCTCACCATGCCTTACAACACTGTGTATGCTACTTCGCTTCTTGAAGTTTTCGAACCAGCCTTTGCTGGCCTTAAATTCATCAACCTCAACACTGTTTCCAGGCATTTTCTTTACAAGATCGGCATGCAACTGCCTTGCTTTTTCACATATGATGGATTGCACAACACTATCACCCGCTAGCAGTTTTTGGTTTATCCACACCAATAACAATTTCTCCATATTTTCCATTGTTTGTGATCTCTGTTTCGTTATCGTATTCACCCCTTTCGCAACATTAGCTTCCTTGATTTCCTTTCTCTTTGCCGCAATGGAACTGATGGTTGATGGGTTTTCTTGTATATCCTGGCGAGCTCGGCAATACGTACACCACTATCATATTTTTCTATTATTTCTTTCTTCATTTCTACAGTGTTCCTCACTTTCTTTACCAAAGAAGTGGCACTAGGAGCTTTCTTTGGGCCCATGGTAGCTTATTTAGTAGTCACACACAATAATCAAGGCCCAAAAACAATGAATTGTTAATAAATGTTTTGTATAAACTCCTAGGGTGATGTTCACTCAAGCGTAAACAATGCTAGACTGCGTGACAATGTGCGTGGGAGGTGCGTGGGTTGCGGGCCTAAGGCCTTTGTATGTGCGCGGCACTGGTGGATAGGTCCCATACGGTCGGCGAAAACTAAAACAATCGGCGAAAACTGAGACAAATTTTCCCTGAAAAAAGTCGGCGAAAACCAAAATCGGCGAAAACTGGGACAAGCGAAAACCAAGGGATGACTGTATATACTCTAGAATGAATAAAATATGTCATATGTCTCTCTCCCTAACCGACAGTGTTGCTGTGTTGTTTGTTGTTGGGTGTATAAGGGCCACTTGAAAGATAAGCCTTACATAGGAGTAGTGATGGCCGTCAGAGACAGCGGTGTTGTCAGTCGCTCTATTTAACTCCAACAACATTGGAGGAGTCAGTTTTGTGCTGTCCTTTTCCTATCGATTAATCGCTTAACTTACTTGCTAAACTGTTAATGCTACACTTTATCGCTGGCTGGTGCTATAGCCTTTATCGACTCGTTCTGCTTTAGTATCGCACATATCATAGAATCACAGAATCACTGAAGAAAGCACGTTCTCCCCTCTCTCTTCCTCCTCCACTTTGGTACTTTGCTACAATTTCTTTCTTCAATTCTATCGTGTTTGTCACTTTCTTTACCAAAGGGCTGCCACTATGAAGTTTCTTTGGGCCCATGGTGGCTTATTTGACAGTCACAATCAATAAACAAGCACTAAACACAATGAATTTATTGTGAAATGTTTGAATGAGCGCGCAGGGTAATGTTCACTCAAGGATAAACAAAGCTAGTCTGGCTCATGACACCTGTGTGGGGAATCGCGCAAGTGTGGGCAGGCGGACAGGCGGACAGGTCTGGTACGCCGGCCGAAACTCAGGGCAACGGCCGAAAGTTGGGACAAAATTGGGCAAAAAAAACGACCAAAACTCGAAGCGGCATAAACTCGGGGTTCCACTGTATTATTATAAATTATTATTATTATAAATTATTATTATTATAAATTATAATAATAATAATCGCTATTTTGCATTTTTTCTTATGATGAGTGTTCTAGGAGTGTTTCCCCTAATGTAAACACCGTTTACATCTTATGATCTTATCCCAGAGTGGCGGCCTCTGCCGCTTACCCCACTCACATAATATGGCAAATTTAAATAAAGTTATCAAGTTGGAGTTTCATTTTTATTTTCTAATACAGTGGTCCCTCGGTTTTCGTGCATCTCCAAACTCGAACATTTATGTAAGTGTATTTTCGTAAGTGCTGTTGCAAGTGTATTTTTGGGAGTCTGAAATAGACTAACCTACGTGACATTATTTCTTAAGGAAGTAAATTCGTTCGGTAATGGCACTTGAGCAGCATTCTGGAACAAATTTTCGGTGAAAACCAAGGGACCACTGTATACGTATTTAATTCACCATTTGGTATCATTACAAAGTAGGCAGAGCTAAGTAAGTAAGTTTATTCAGGTATACACAAATACAGTTACACAAATTATCATACATATCAGCATATGTGTAAAGAACTTAGGATAACCCAAAAAAGTCAGATAGAGTGACTTATTTCCTTTGGGGTCCTTACTTATTTCCATTGAGGTCCTTAAGCTACAGCAGAGGGAGAAGGAGCAGTGTGTCAGTAACTATTACAAAAATAACTCATTTGTAATAAAAGACTGTTCGGGATACTAAGTAAAATATCAGATTTTCAATATTTATTATATTATATTATTTTTAATATAAAAACATATAATCTGAATAAAAACAATCTTATAATTTGTGTAAAAACATTTATATACACAAAAATCATAGTACAAGATAATAAAAGTCACAAGTAAAATCATATACTTAGTGCTGGTGTCAAGTCGCTGCCATCTACAAGTGTCACGCAGGACACTACCACACCTTGTCATGATACTCCTTCTCCACCGTGTCCTCAGACACCCTTATCTCTGTCTTATGGCACGCCTACGGGGTTCCACGACACCCGTTCCTGTACCATAAGACTCCATCGCTGTGTCACACGACACCTCTGTGCCACATGACACGCCCCCTGTATCATGAACTCAATATCTTATAAAGCCTGTGCTCCGCGTCTTGACACACACCAAATACACGTCTCACCTTTGTCGTGCCATCGTCACAAACTCTCTGACTACACCACTAAATACCTGACACCACATCTTAGTGTCACACAAGACACATCTTAACAGTGTCACACGAGACACCACATCTTAACAGTGTCACACAAGACACTTCAGGTACATAATTTCAGGTACAATAGTACATAGTCTCAGGAACACAGTCGGTACGGTGAATAAGCCAGTAGATAGTCTAAGGCCGTCACCATCACGAAGAGTCAATCTCCAGGTCTGTCTGTTGAACACTCCCTAGGTATATCAGGGAGCTGGTGAACTCTCCAAGTCTGTCAAACACTCCCAGGTGTATCAGGGAGCTGGTGAACTCTCCAGTGTTGTATATGGGAGAGTCTCGTTAGCACTGTCTGTCTAGCCGGCTCGGCAGTCAAACATCGGGTCTGATGATGTAACCCCTTGACTGCTGGCCGGTAAGGTAACTACCTAGCTCCCATTGTTAGGTAGGGGGCCGTAACAGTAACTCATGATTCCCCATGATGCTTCACCCCACTATAAAATATTGTATAATTTTTCTACAGTGGTACCCCAAGTTTCGTACTTTATTTGTTCCAGAAGGCTGTTCGAGTCCGTTGCCGAACAAATTTGTTCCCATAAGGAATAACATAAATTAGATTAGTCCGTTTCAGACCCCCAAAAATACACTTACAAAAGCACTTACAATAATACACTTGCATAATTGTTCGAGTTGGGAGCAGTATGAAACTTGGGGTACCACTCTATTACTATCAATAAATGTTATCTACCTATCATATTTATTCCTGAATAATATTAAGTATAACATAATAATGTAAAAGCATGATAATGACGCCCAAATTAATAAAAACTGACATTATAAAGAGAGGCATTAGAGGGTGGAGGGCAGAGAGGGATAAAAAAAAAGTGATTGAGAAAATGTTATGCACCTGAATGGTAACTATAGAAGATCATTCTTATCCTATGCAAAGACTGAAAAAAGTGTGATTTTCTCGAAAATTTTTTCCCAAGTACAGTGGTACCTCGACATACGAGCACCTCCCAACTCGAACAATTATGTAAGTGTATTTCTGTAAGTGCTTTTGTAAGTATTTTTGGGTGTCTGAAACGGATTAATCTAATTCACATTATTCCTTATGGGAACATATTCGTTCGGTATCGGCACTCAAGCAGCCTTCTGAAAAGAATTAAACTCGTAACTCAAGGTACCACTGTACATTGGAACCCCAACTTTCGAACGCCTCATCAATCGAACGAATCGAGTTTTGAACGCTTTTTTCGAACAAATTTTGTCCTGACTATCGAATGTGGCCTGTGTTTCGAACGAGTGCAGACCTTTCCACCCAGGCGCTTGCGCGCCGGCCCACGCAGGCATCGTGAGTCAGTCTAGCTTTGTTTATCCTCCAGTGAACATTACCCTGCTTGCTCTTCCAAACATTTCACAATTAATTAATTGTGTTTGGAGCTTGTTCATTGGTTGAGGCAGTGGTGGTGAGAGGCAGTGGTGGTGAGAGGCAGTGGTGGTAGAGGCAGTCTTAATGTAGAGTGAGAGGTGAGTAAACAAGATTAAATGAATAAACGAGAGAGAATGAGAGTGTAGAAGGTTCGGGAGTTTTGTAAACAAACCAGTTGTTGTTGTTGCTGTTACCAGCCTGGACACGAATGAATTCTGTTCACTCTGTCAAGCCGACTGGAAAATCATCTCATATTTATGTTAATTTATATGTTACGTAGTGTGTTTATTACAGTAGATCGTCATTTAGCACGGTAGTTACGTTCCTGAAAACGTTGTGTTAGATAATTAAAAGAACTTATGGGAAAAATAGGGTTACGTTCCTGGGAGTCCCCAAAAAGCCAAACAAGTTTTTTTTTAGACCAACAGATCTTGCAAAAATTGAAGGTGAATATGTAATTGTAGTTCATTTTCATGATATATTACTGCTTAAGACTACAAATGCAATAGAAATAATAGTATTTCTTACCTTATATTGTGGGTAATGATGTTTGTGGATGGTTGTGAAGAGTGGATATGGATGGTGTGGCCCTACAGGGCTGAAGTGGATATGTAATTGTAGTGCATTGTCGTGATATATTACTGCTTAAGACTATAAATGCAATAGAAATAATAGTATTTCTTACCTTAAATTGTGGTTAATGATGTTTGTGGATGGTTGTGAAGAGTGGATATGGATGGTGTGGCCCTACTGGGCTGAGGTGGATGCTTGTTGGTTGTCGGTAGAAGTGGATGGTAGAGGTTCTGGTGCTGAAGTTGATGGTTGTATTGGAGTGTGCATAAATTCTGTAATGGATCTCTGGGCTCTTTTATTCTGCATTACATTATACAGCTGACGGTAAGGCATCATCAGCTGGTCTAGACCCTGTTTCAAAGCCCTGCTTCTAGCTTTGTCAGGGTCCTCTTCAGTGAAAAAGTCTGCAACTTTACCAATAATATGGAACTGCTCACGTAACTGCTGCAATGTCAACTGTTTTTCTTCAGGTTCTTCTTCATCTTCTTCTGTTACCTCCCTCCCTTGTATCTGTGCATCGAACTCTGCCAACATTTCCTCTGGACTTCTGTCTTCATTATCATCATATTCTAAGAGTTCATTCACATCTTCAATCATATCTTCAAAACCATCACCTGGTAATCTCCTTGCCAGCTGAACAATTTCCTGAGCTTCACTCTCAAGCAAGGGAAAACCAGTAAAAGAATTAGCTACAGAAGGCCATAACTTTCCCCAGCCTGCATTTAATGTTGATTGGGGCACTTCATTCCATGCACTTCTAGCATAGCTGATGGCATCTGCAATGTTAAATTTACTCCCGAAGCTTGGTACTGCCAGGTTGGAGTCAGAGTCCATTGATGCAACTAGTTTTTTATGACTTTTTTTGTGTAGTTACACTTGAATGTCTTAATAACTTCCCAGTCCAGTGGTTGAATCAGAGATGTTGTATTTGGAGGTAAAAATACAACTTTTATATGTGGGGTCACATCCAGCAATGAAGAGAGCCTTGAATGCAAGGTTCTTGCTGTGCAGGTAAAACTTGACTTCAGGAATAAAGTGATGTTTAACCCTTAAACTGTCCACACGTAGATATACGTTGACTCGCGCACTGCTCCGAAGATAGATCTACGTTTTTTTTTAAATGCTTTTAGCCTTGCCACGATAAGCCTGAGTTGCCTAGACATTAGAGAATGGGTCTATACACTCAGTGTGCGCAGTATTACAAAATTCTGGGATACCAAAAAAATGCTCCTTTCATTTTAAAGAAAAAGAACAATTTATTTTTTTCTCAAAATATTCAGTGCGCTACGTGCGTCAACGTAGATCTACGTGTGGACAGTTTAAGGGTTAAACCAGTCAATAAATATTTCCTCTGTCATCCATGCTGACTGGTTTGACCTCCAAATTACTGGTAAGGTGTTTTTATCCACACTTTTCAAAGCACGAGGATTCTTAGAGCGGTAAATAACCATGGGCTTACACTTGAAATCACCAGACGCATTACCGCAAAGGAGCAAGGTGAAGCGATCCTTTGCTGCCTTGAAGCTCGGTGCACTTTTCTCTTGCTGACTGATAAAAGTTCGTATTGGCATTTTCTACCAGAAAACACTTGTCTCGTCAGCATTAACCCTTTCAGGGTCCGTGCCGTAGTTCTACAGCTTTGAGTTCTGGGTCCAAACCGTAGTTCTACGTCATGAGCTCAGCTCACTCAGATAAGCTTTGAGCGGTAAATTTGGGTCTAGATATGAGAGAATACATCTTTGTGGTAGGTGTGCACCACATAAAACAAATCCTGCAGCACACAGTGAATAATGAGAGAAAAAAACTGAAACCGTAATTTTCGATTAAAACAGCGACTTTGCAGTGTTTTTTGTATACCTTTTATAGTTATATTTGCCATTTCTTGGTCTCATTTGATAGAATGGAAGATATATTACAGATATAGAGATGATTTTGATTGGTTTTACTACTGGAAGTGGCTTGAAACTGAGCTCAAAGTAGCGGAAATGTTAAATTTTCGCCGATGTTTAAGAGTAAACAAATGACCTCACACGTCTATTACGCGCCAGCTGGTGGGTCTAATATACGTTCACAAATGTGGTGATATTATTTGTACAATTATTATAATATTGCAAAACAGTAAATCTTCCATTTTTTGGTTTGAATAAAAATTCATTATGTGAATAAAAAATAAAAATGGAATTCATTTGTAAAGACTGAAAACGTAACTAATGAACAGAGGAAATGTTAGTTTAGTGCCAGGAATGCCTGCATTGTTTATTCTGCACCCTGTTTTGAAATTGGAATATTTTGAACTTTGAGTTAAATTGGCTAAATTACCAATTTCCAATCACTTTATTTTGTAGTTGAAACAGTTGACTGGGCGATTTCTTGTGCTCAATCGATAGAATAGAAGTAATACTAGTGAAATAGCTAAGAATTTGGTCGACTGGAATAATGTAATTGGCCTAAAATGGGAGTCAAAGTCGGCAAAATCGCCGATGCGTAAATATCGCTGACACATCAAAATTTGCAAGAGCATAATTTCGTCAATTTTCAATCAAATTTCGTACTTTTTGTTTTATTACCTTCAGAAAAAGATTCTCTACTATTTCATAAGAAAAAATAAGAATTTTTTTTTTTTTTAAATTCTTGGACCCTGAAAGGGTTAAACACTTGATGTGGCTCATAGCCACCCTCAGAAATAAGTTCCTGAAATTCAGCAGGGAAACTACTTGCTGCTGTATGATCAGCTGAAGCACTTTCACCAGAAAACTTAATATTATGTAACTTATTATGCAACTTAAAGTTCTTGAACCTGCCTGTGGTAAATATACACTCGTTTTCAGGCCTTCCTTCCTTATCACACACTGCTTTAACCCTTTCAGGGTTTCGGCCGTACTAGTACGGCTTACGCCCCTGGGTTTTCGCTGTACTACTACGCCTAAATTCTAGCACCCTCAAATCAAGCGGAAACAGGCTGGTAGGCCTAGATGTGATAGAATGGGTCTGTGCGGTCAGTGTGCGCAGTATAAAAAAAATCCTGCACCACACAGTGCATAATGAGGAAAAAAAACTGACCGTGTTTTTGGTTTAAAACAGCGACTTTGCAGTCTATTTTCGTATGGTATTTATGTTTGTACAGTGGTCCCTCGGTTTTCGCCGAAAATTCATTCCAGAATGCTGCTCAAGTGATATTACCGAACGAATTTACTTCCTTAAGAAATAATGTCACGTAGGTTAGTCTATTTCAGACCCCCAAAAATACACTTGCAACAGCACTTACGAAAATACACTTACATAAATGTTCGAGTTTGGAGATGCACGAAAACCGAGGGACCACTGTATTCTCGTTTTCTTGGTCTCATTTGATAGAAAGGATGATATATTACAAAAATAGAGATAATTTTGATTGGTTTCACGATGACAAGTATACTTTGAAACTGAGCACAAAGTAGCGAAAATGTTTGATTTTTGCTGATGTTCAAGAGTAAACAAATCACGCCATGCGTCCAATACACATCAACTGGGGAGTCTAATATTCTTGCACAAGTGCGCTGATATTATTTATACCATTTTTACAATGATGCAGTTGTATACATAACAGTAAATCTATTTTTTCATGAGAATAAAAATTCAAAATGGAAAGCAAAAGTAATGTAAGATGGGCCTGGAGACGTGACTAATGAACAGATAAAATGTTATTTGAGTGCCAGGAATGTCTGTCTCGTTTATTCTGGACCCTATTTTGAAATTGGCATCTTTTGAAATTTGTGTGAAATTGGCCAAATTGCCAATTTCTGACCACATTATTGGGTAGTTGAAATCGGTAAATTGGCGGTTTCTTATACTCAATTGATAGAACAAATGGAATTCTAGTGAAATAGCTATAATTTTAGTTGACTGAAACATTGGAATTTGCCGAAAATAGAGCTCAATGTTGGGGAAATCGCCGATGCGTAAATAGCATCGATACCGCTAACTTCGCAAAAGCCTAATTCCGTTAGTTTTCCATCAAATTTCATAATTTTGGTGGCGTTATAATCGGAAAAAGATTCTCTTATCATTTCACAAGAAAAAAATATTTTTTTTCCCAAAAAATTTGCGACCCTGAAAACGAATTTCGGAGAGGGCCTTGCGACCCTGAAAGGGTTAAAGAACTGTAAGGCCTTTTCCCTAATTAAGAGGAAATTAAGTGGTGCACCTTTCTTTGTTTTATTTACTTGTTAGGACCTACGTGTCATTCTTTTCATGAGCTCACATTTTGGGTTATTAATTACACAATCTCGTATATTTGCCTCATTCTTCCTAATCGTACGAATTGACGCTTCATTAAGGCCATAGGCCCTCACTATATCCACCACACGTGAGCCACTCTTAAGCTTATCTAATATCTCGATTTTTTTTGCAATTCCTAGACTTGAACGCTTAAACTTTTTCTTGTCACTTGCTGGAACACTTGTATGCTTACTGGGTTCCATGATTGCTTAGTATATTTATCAAAATGCAATGAAAATGAGGAAATGAATGTAAATAAACACAGCGAGCTTCCCGATTATTGTCGTCCTGCACGCGTATGAACCAAACTGAACGCTGGGAGGGATGCGTGGGTGGGTGAGGGTGGCGGGGGATAGCAGTAGGACTCCCCCACTGACTCAATGGTTTAACCCACCGCTGGCGACCACGCGCTCAAAATTTTTTCCCCTCCAGCCGAACCGTGTAATATCATCTTTACGTCATTAGATAATAATGTGTCGCAAATCTTCAATCGTGCAATACCCATAACGTGCAACATAATCTTGTGCTAAATGACGGTCTACTGTATACAATTTTGAAAAATTATCATAAATGGATTAAGCAAAATGTCTATATGTATTAACGTTTTATACGCCTCAGAGTGATTATTATTGTGTTAATATTATTAATGCGCCTCAGAGTGATTATTATTATGTTATTATTATGGTTATCCAAGAGGATAAACAAAGCTAGACTGACTCACGATGCCTGCGCCTGGGCGGACAGGTCTGGTACGCACTTGTTCGAGACGCAGGACACGTTCGATAGTCGGGACAAAATTTGTTAAAAAAAAGCATTTGAAACTCGATTCATTTGATTGATGAGGTGTTCGAAACTCGGGGTTTCACTGTAATTCTTTCCAGAAGGCTGTTCGAATGCTGTTACCGAACAAATTTGTTCCCATAAGGACGAATGTAAATTAGATTAGTCCGTTTCAGACCCTCAAAAATACTCTTACAAAAACACTTACAAAAATACACCTACATAATTGTTCGAGTTGGGAGCAGTACGAAATCGGGGTGTCTACTGTATTTATATAAACACACACATACATAGACACACAAGTGTCATGGGCCTCAGACACATACGTGTATATGTACATGGGAGACAGTGAAAGAGTTAAAGTTAAGTTTATTGTTCTTCCTCCTTGGTAATGTGTGTTATTATATTGTTTGTGTTTCAGGTCAGGTGGAGG
>WNWK01028609.1:0-25206 GCA_009830355.1 Cherax destructor | reverse complement strand
ATACATTTTATAGAGAATAACTATAGTTTTGCATACAGAAAACAATGAGAAATAAATATAAAGTACTGATGAAATGGATAAATGAACATTTAAATCACTTTTACCTTTATTGAAGACTCTTGTTGGCGTATGGAAGATGGCGAGGAGAGAGGGAAGAGAGGTTATCTCTACCACCATCACTACCACCCTCTACCACAATCACTACCACCCTCTACCACCATCACTACCACCCTCTACTGCCATCACTGCCACCCTCTACCACCATCACTACCACCCTCTACCACCATCACTACCATGCTCTACCACAATCACTACCACCCTCTACCACCATCACAATCACTACCATTCTCTACCACCATCACTACCACCATCACTACCACCCTCTACCACAATCACTACCACCCTCTACCACCATCACAACCACTACCACCCTCTACTACCATCACTACCACCCTCTACCACAAGAAACAAAGCCAGACTGACTCAGAATGTGTGCGTGGGATGCTTTGTGTGGGCACGGGCAGGTGGACACGTTCGATACAGCGGACGAAAACCAAGGTGATGAACGAAAACTGGGACAATATTTTGACAAAAAAGTTGTCGAAAACCGAATTCGGCGAAAACTGGGGCAAATAAAAACCAAGGCTCCACTGTAGTGTACAGTGGACCTCCGAGTTGCGAACACCCCAGAAATCGTACAATTATGTAAGTATAATATTGTAAGTGCTTTTGTAAGTGTATTTTTGGGGGTCTGAAATGGACTAACCTACTTGACATTATTTCTTAAGGGAGTAAATTCGTTCGGTAATGGCACTTGAGCAGGCTTCTGGAATGAATTTTGTTCATTACTCGGGGGTCCACTGTACAGTGGTCCCTCGGTTTTCGTGCATCTCCAAACTTGAACATTTATGTAAGTGTATTTTCGTAAGTGCTGTTGCAAGTGTATTTTTGGGGGTCTGAAATAGACTAACCTACGTGACATTATTTCTTAAGGAAGTAAATTCGTTCGGTAATGGCACTTGAGCAGCATTCTGGAACGAATTTTCAGCGAAAACCGAGGGACCACTGTATATGGAATGTTAAGAATAAGAATAAGAAGTTTATTTTGACATGATACATGGTTGTACAGAGTAATATAATAGTTGGGTGTGCATGCCAAAAGCCCCTTAATATGCAGAGCATTTCGGGCAAACTTTGGTTCACCATGGTTTCAGCAGTTACTTCCGAGTCTTAGTTGTAGGTGGCGAGATTTTTAATACAGTGGACCCCCGCTATTCGAACGGCTCGGCAGTCGAACAAATCGTCATTAGTACAAAAAATTCGAAATCGTCATGCGAACAAATTATCGCGAGTCGAACGAATACGTTCGTGACCTGTCGGCCCAGGCGCTTGGGTGCCTCACAGCGCAGGCGTGGAGAGCCAGTCCCGCGTTGTTTACACTCGAGAGAACAATACCCTGCACGCTTCCCCAGACATTTCACACTTAATTATAATTTTTTGGAGTTTGTTCATTAAGTGCGACTGTGAAATAAGCTACCATGGGTCCCAAGAAAGTTCCTAGTGGTACCCCCGGGCTGATAAAAGTGAGAAACACCGTAGAAATGAAGAAGGAAATAATACAAAATACGAGAGTGGTGTGCGATTGTGTGATCTTGCCAGGATATATGGCAAAACAGGTCAACTATCGCTTCTATCCTGCTTAAGAAGGAAGAAATTAAGCAAGCTGATGTTGCAAAAGGTGTTACTGTGCGAGCCAAAACAGACCACAAATAATCGAAGAGATTGAAAAGTTGTTGCTGGTGTGGATCAAGGATAAAGAGTTAGCGGGTGATAGTGTGTCTGAGTCAATTATTTGTGAAAAGGCAAGGAACTTGCATGCCGATCTTTTAAAGAAAATGCCTGCAACCAGTGCTGATTGTAATGGTAGTGAATTTATAGCCAGCAAAGGCTGGTTTGAGAGATTTAAACATCGTAGTGGCATACATAATGTGGTAAGGCATGGTGAGGCTGCCAGTTCAGACAAACATGCAGCTGAAAATTCATAAAGGAGTTTCAGGACTACATAAAGACTGAAAAATTGAAACCTGAACAAGTGTTCAATTGTGACGAAACAGGCCTGTTTTGGAAGAAAATGCCCAACAGGACCTACATTACTCAGGAGGAAAAGGCACTGCCAGGACACAAGCCTATGAAAGACAGGCTAACTCTCATGATGTGTAGTAATGCTAGTGGGGATTTTAAATTAAAGCCTTTACTAGTGTATCACTCAGAAAATCCCAGAGTGTTCAAGAGACACAATGTCGTCAAAAGTAGATTGTGTGTCTTGTGGAGAGCTAGTCAGAATGCATGGGTCACAAAGCACCTTTTCAGTGACTGGATCCATGAAGTGTTTGGCCCCAGTGTGAGAAAATACCTACAGGAAAAGGGTTTGGACAAAAGTGCCTCCTGTTGCTGGACAATGCTCCTTCACATCCTCAAAACATGGAAGACCTACTGTGTGAAGACTTCAAATTTATAAAACTGAAGTTCTTGCCTCCTAACACCACTCCTCTCCTCCAGCCCATGGACCAGCAGGTCATCTGTAACTTCAAAAACTCTACACAAAAGCAGTGTTTGAAAAGTGCTTTGAAATGACCTCGGACAGTGAATTGACCCTTAGAGAGTTCTGGAAGAATCATTTCAATATCTACAGCTGCATAGGCCTTATAGGCAAGGCTTGGGAGGGAGTGACTTCAAGGACTTTGAACTCTGCTTGGAGACCATTGTGGCCAGGTTGTGTCCAACAGAGGGATTTTGAAGGGTTTGAGGCTGACCCTGACCCTGCCGACCCTGTGCCTGTTGTGGACTGTATTGTGGAATTGGGCAAGTCCATGGGGTTGGAGGTGAGTGGCGATGATGTGGAAGAGCTAGTGCAGGGACACAGGGTAGAGCTAACAACTCAAGAGCTGCAAGAGCTGGAAATGGAAGAGCATCAGACCAGATTTGAGGCTATTGATTCACGGGAGAAGGAGGAGGAAGAGGGGCTGAAGAAGGTGCCTTCTTCAGAGATTAAGGAGATGTGTACAATGTGGAATAGATTGCAAAGTTTTGTTGAAAAATACCACCCTGAACAAGCTCAAACAAGCCATAACAGCAGCATGTTCAGTGACCAAACAATGTCCTTCTTCAGGAACATGTTGAAAAGGCGCCAGAAACAGAGGACTGTGGACAGTTATTTTGTTAAAGTGTCCAGTAACTCCCAAGCTGGTCCTAGTGGGATTAAAAGACAAAGAAAAGAAGTAACCCCAGATAGGGCTTTGGTACCTGAAGTCCTTCTGGAAGGGGATTCCCCTTCCAAACACTAACCCCTCCCTCCCTCCCTCCTACTCCCTCTCTTCCATATGCCATCAACAATCTTCAATAATGGTAAGTAAAAAGACTTTCATTTATTTACTAATACTTTTAGTAGTACAGCACTGTAGTATTTAATGTTTTTGTCTATGTAGAAGCTTAATTTTATTAAAATATAATATTTTTTATATATTTTTGGATTTCTGGAACGGATTAATTGTATTTCCATTATTTCTTATGGGAAAAATTATATCGCCTTTCGAACATTTCACGTTAAGAACAAGCTCCTGGAACGGATTAAATTCGAATGGCGAGGGTCCACTGTAATCCGCAACTGTCAAGGGAGACTCTTTAGTTTACATGTAACAAAATACTGTTAAACACAAAAATAAAGGCACTAGCATGATGTGCATTTGAAACTGACTAATCCTAATGTTTATAGACTACAGTAGTCCCCCAGTATCCATGGGGGATACATTCCAGGACCTACTGTAGATACCTGGAACCATGGATAGTAACGAACCCTATATATAAGTCGTTTTTCTTTTACTGACGCACCTATAATAAAGTTTAATTGATAAATTACGTACAATAAGTCAAGAATTATCACTTTTCACTGATAGGAAGCACTTCATGGCTTCTCTTAGGCTTATTTTCAAGCTATGGTAGACTGCGGAAACTGAATCTGCAGATACGGGAGTTCTACTGTACTTAAGACCTAGACATAGGTTATTGATTAGGAGTTTTTTTGTGTGTGTGTTTCTTCAACACAAGGTGTTTAGTAATACAGTGGTACCCCAACTTTCAGCCATAATTCATTCCAGAAGGCTGTTCGAGTGCCATTACTGAACAAATTTGTTCATATAAGGAATAATGTAAATTAGATTAGTCTGTTTCAGACCCCCAAAAATACACTTACAAAAGCACTTACAATAATGCACTTACATAATTGTTTGAGTTGGGAGCTATACAAAACTCGGGGTACCACTGTATTGTTTTTTCCACCACATGAATATTAAACCATATGCTACACCACTCAAGCTGTACAATATGTACATCACTTCCTTTTTCAGTCTTTGTAAATAAATGGATATTTAGACTTCAGGTGTCTTGGCATTTTCTTCCAAAAGAGGCCTGTTTCGTCACAATTAAACACTTGTTGGGGTTTGAAATTTTCAGCCTCTACATATTTTTTAAAGTCGCGCACAAATTTTTCAGCCCCATCTTTATCTGAACTGGCCCCCTCACCATGCCTTACAACACTGTGTATGCCAGTTCGCCTCTTAAATTTTTCGAACCAGCCTTTGCTGGCCTTAAATTCATCAACATCAACATCACTGGTTCCAGGCATTTTCTTGACAAGATCGGCATGCAACTGCCTTGCTTTTTCACGTATGATAGATTGCACAATACTATCACCCGCTAGCAGTTTTTGGTTTATCCACAGCAACAACAATTTCTCCATATTTTCTATTGTTTGTGATCTCTGTTTGGTTATTGTATTCACCCCTTTCGCAACATTAGCTTCAGTGATTGCTTTTCTCTTATACACAATGGAACCGATGGTCGTTGGGGCTTTCTTGTATATCCTGGCGAGCTCGGCAATGCATACACCACTATCATATTTTTCTATTATTTCTTTCTTCAGTTCTACGGTGTTCCTCACTTTCTTTACCAAAGAAGTGGCACTAGGAGCTTTCTTTGGGCCCATGGTAGCTTATTTAGTAGTCACACACAATAATCAAGGCCCAAAAACAATGAATTGTTAATAAATATTTTGTATAAACTCCTGGGGTGATGTTCACTCAAGCGTAAACAATGCTAGACTGGGTGGCAATGTGCGTGGGAGGTGCGTGGGTGGCGGGCCTACGGCCTTTGTATGTGTGCGGCACTGGTGGACAGGTTCCGGACCGAGCACGAAAACGGAGGGAACACACGAAAACGGAGGGCAATTTTCCACGAAAAAACTACACGAAAACTGAAATACACGAAAACAGAGATACACGAAAACCAAGGGACCACTGTACAGTGGACCCTCGGTTAACGAATACCCCGGAAATCGTGCAATTATGTAAGTATAATTTTGTAAGTTCTTGTGGAAGTGTAATTTTGGGGGTCTGAAATAGACTAACCTACGTGAAATTTTTCCTTAAGGGAGTAAATTCGTTCGGTAATGGCACTTGAGCAGACTTCAGGAGTGAAGTTTTTACGAAACTCGGGGGTCCACTGTATATAAAACAGTGCAGCTTGGGTGAGCTACAGATTACTGTTCTATTGTCTATGATCATTAATCAGTAAAGATGTGATTTATAAGTCAAAATAATAATTGGGCTTTTATTATTCATGGATTTATTATGTTATTTATTACAGTAGCAGATAGTGTAATTTGTCATGTAATAAAAAACTGCCTCGCAACAAGGTCCAGTTTATTTTCTCTGATTAAAAAAAAAAACACTTAAAAATTTGCCATCTTTGCTATGAACATTATATACCTACTTATATATTGGCAGAAGTTGCCAAACAATGTACAGTACGATCGATTTTAATTTTCAAAAACTGAATATTACTATTATGCAATTTCTAATTTCTATTAATAATTCCATGTGTGTGATATACAATGGACCCCCGGAAATCGAACATTCTTTGTTCCAGGATGCTGTTCAAGTGCTGTTACCAAATGAATTGATTCCCATAAGGAATAATGTAAATTAGATTAGTCCATTTCAGACCCCCAAAAATACACTTACAAAAGCACTTATGTACATCTTTGATAATAGCATGAGTTAAAATTACAGTAGGGTAAATTCACTTTAGCATGAATGATGAAGTTTGTAAACTATGAATCCAGTAGCGAATTCACAGATGTCTACCGTAAATGTAGTCCAACAGATTACACAATTGCACATTTAATTTTGGTTATTGTTTACTTCCCATCTTTGTACTGTATTTATTACTTACCATCCACTTCATTGGATCAAACATGATTATGTCCCTACCTACACTTCCCATTCCCCAGGTGGCATAGGACCCTTATAGTTGTAGTACTTCCCCATCATTATAATAATAATGGACACTGCACATATAAACCACTGTAATTAATAATGTTTTTTTCAGTTTTATTGTTGCATCTGACCATTGACACTGAAGCAAAAGGAGGTCGAGGTGGTGGTGGTGGTCGGGGTGGTGGGTCTCGGGGCTCTTCCCGAGGCACTAGTTCAGCAGGTCGGGGGAGCTTCAGTTCATGGAAGATGGGTGGATCTGTAAAAAAATTTGGATCTCATAGCCATTGGTCTTACTTAAGAAGACATAGGCTTCATAACATAGGCTACTACCCTGGCCACCGTCACCATGGTAGCAGAGGACATGGCATTTCCCACCCAGCCAGTAAGTACTCTGTGCATTTCATTGAATTTCATAATTGATCAGTTTAATCTGTTCCAGACACCCAAAAGTAGTAAAATAAATTCTTTTTGTACAACAAATATACATTATATTACACAGAAAACAATGAGACATAAGAAATAAACAGTAATAACATGTCAATTACCTTTATTGAAGAGTTGTTGATGTGTGGAAGACGGGAGGAGGGAAGAGGACAGAGGAGTTGCTAGTGTTTGGAAGGGGAATCCCCTTCCATTAACACTTCAGGTACCAAGTCTTTTTCTGGGGTTACTTCCCTTTTTTGTTTTTTAATGCCACTAGGACCAGGTTAAGAGTCACTTGACCTCTGTCTGACAAAATAACTGTCCAGGGAGCTCTGTATCTGGTGTTCCTTTAACCCTTTCGGGGTTTCGGCCGTACTAGTATGGCTTACGCGCTGGGGTTTTCCACGTACTAGTATGCATAAATTCTAGCGCCTTCAAATTAAGCGGGAAATGGCTGTTAGGTCTAGAGGTGAGAGAATGGGTCTGCGTGGTCAGTGTGCGCAGTAGGAAAAAAATCGGGGACCCAGTGGTGCATTGTGGGAACGCCATGTTAGTACACCTTGTTCACCATGCCTCGCGGTAAGAAACTCCTCACTCCTCAGCGAATTGGAACACTTTTGTTCCCCAGTGACAGTTCTAACACCGAAGGGTGTGTCAGTGATGATGAGTTTCAAGGTTTTGAGGAGGTTGTGACCGAAACTAGTGACCATAATACCGGTAATATTGAGGAAAACCCAGACGACCCTCAGCCTTCCACCTCGGGTGCTGTGGCGTCTTGTTCACGTTCAGAACGAAGGAGGAAACTCTTCTTTACCCTTATCCAGGACTCTGATGTGAGCAGTGGTGATGATAGTGATAGTGAATATGAACTCCAAGCTCTTCAAAACAGTTCCTGTAGCGAGAGTGGAGTGGAATATTCTCCAGTGAAGCGTCAGTATATACAACGGTATATGCGCTCTGGTAGTGTGCCATATGTTGTTCCAAGGGGAAGGAGTACATCTTGGAGTACATCCCGTGGGTATACAACAGGCACAGATAGTGAAAATGAAGATGATAGTGTTGCAATTGGGATGAGAAATGTGCATGCATCTGGTGGTGGTGGTGCTAGTGGTGGTGCCAGGTGTGAGGCACCAGCAGTGAGCCATGCTGCCACCCACGCCGCTGACTCACCCGACCTACAACAAAGGTCACCCTCACCTACCCACCCACCACACCAACCTGCACAACCACAACCTCCACAACTGTGGAAAATATTGGGTATTTTCCCGAAAGGTTATACTAGATAGCCTTTCTAATGTGAATATTCTTAATGTGTGGCTGTTGGTTCGTATTTTTCTTGAGATGAAGACAGAACCATCCCGACGGTCGCGTGGGTAAGCGGAGCTGGGTCAAGCGAGGGCAGAGAGCGGGTCAGTCTCGTGGGATAAGACGAAGAAGGTTGAACGATGGGAGAGTTCTGATTATAATGGAGTTGGGAATCGGCGTTTACAACGTACAAATCGCTGTTAAGGGTCTCTCTTCACAATAGTGAATGTTGTGAATATTCGCCGGGAATAATGTGGGACATTAAGTCCAAAAAACTGCAATAATAGAGTGATAATGTGTTAAATAGTGACCGATGCCACCATTACGGGTTTTTGATGGAGGAAATGTGCGCCGGTTTGATCAGTGTTCATCGTACACAATTATTAATAGATTAACTTCTAACGAGGGTAAATTAGTGGGACATTAAACCGTCGTGTGAATAGTGGTTAAAGTTATATGAATAGACTGTAAGAAAGGGAATTAGCGAGAGGATATGAATCGCTATTCCCGATCAACCGCATGTTACTTAAACCGTCCTGTCCCATGGACGGTAGAGGGATCAAGGGAATCAATCTTCTCTAGACTCATTGGGACAACCACTAACATCATCGTCTTGCCGGAAGAATAATCTCTACCGAGCAGGACCACGAGATCTGTCGAAGAATAGCGACAAGAATGCTGCTTCTTCCCTACCGTAAGTACATACTCTTTTTATCTTAGCAACCGTCTGGCCAGTAGGTATGTTGGGATAATGTAGGTCTGCGGTGGGGATGAAGAGGATCTCCAGTGAACACCCAAGACACGGATGAAGGGTGAGTGATATTAACAAATTGTACTCTTTCCTCCTTCTCCCCAATCAGTCAGATATTAACCCATACAGTCCACTAAAATTAACAATACCGAAACTATTGGTGTTACCCATTCTTAATAAACTGGTCAAGGATAGATGTGGATTTAGAGTGAGAATATCGAAGGGACCCCTTGGATGCGACCAGGAGTGGGTCAAGTTTTCTCACACGCCTCAACAGGGGTAACCGTGGTAAAATTATACTAGTCAGTCATCTCCCCGGGAGATTAGTTTGTTGTAAGTGGCGGTGAAGCCCAGACAGGTAATCTCTTAATTCCCCACATCTGCCCGTTGGTCCTTCCTGAACCGGATGTGATTAGTGAATTAATCATTATTGAATTAATTATTTAATAATTAAGTGACTGATTGTAGAAAGTGAGTATAGAGTACACAAATTAATTAATTGTGGGGTGGATTGTAATTAGCCCAATCAATTGCTAACACAGGCGTGGCTACGATTTGTGCAAGAGTAAGGTGTGAGAATCACCTTTATAAAGGATTTACTTAATTGTACCATCAGTGGTTATTAATTCTATAACCATGGCTGGACCCGATGAAGCTGCTGGGAGTGGCAAGCCCATGGATATTAAAGCAAAGAAAGCCTCGTTACAAGCTCGTAAGGGTCATGTGACAAAGTCACTCAATAAGTGCGCGGAGTTAATGGACCAAGATACAGTGAACCCCAATGAATTAAAATTGTATTTAGACTTCTTAAATAGTACCTTTGAAATACCTTTGAAGAATTTCGAGAGTATCTACTCTCTGAGCCCGGCCATGGGCCAGGCTCGTCTGGTGCTTGCCTGGTCAACCAGGCTGTTGCTGCTGGAGGCCCGCTGCCCCACATATCCATCACAGCCTGGTTGATATGAGTCATACAAGTTGTGGTTTAAGAAATGTAAAAAGGACTTGATGGAGAATTGTACAGATAATGATGATATAGAAACACTGTTTGAGCAATATTATGAAGTGGAGGAACATATTCTGTCCTGTAAAACTAGGGCTTTGGAGAGTGCAAAGAGTGTAGATAACGTAGTGGACCAGCCTCACACAGTAAATAAGATGTCCCTCCCCAAACTCCCAGAGGTACAATTGCTGTCGTTCCAGCCAGGAGACAGCTGGGAGGAATTTTGGTCCATTTTTAAGGCAATGGTACATGATCGGAATGATCTTGAACATGTTAATAAGTTGATTTATTTAAAGGGACAATTGAGGGGAGATGCCCTCATTCTCATTCAGGCTTTCCCCAATATAAACGACTCTTATACAGAAGCTGTTAGTCTGTTAAAGAGTACTTATGGTAATTCGGAACAGCGCAGATTGGATCTGGTAACTACGCTGGTTAATTTGAAAACTTCAGATCACAACTATAAATGCTTGCAACAATTTCGGATTAAACTAGAGAGCACTCTCAAGATCTTGAGTAATAAACATAGTCTGGGGGAATCAGAATGGTTGTTGAGTGCGATGATACAAAATCAATTGAACCATAAGACGATAGAGTGGTTATCTAACAAGTACCACAAGGGTTACTTTGGACATATTAAGATGTCGGAATGCTGTTCTTAGGTTTGCTAGGCGTCCGTATGCTGCAGCAGTTATTTGGTTGATGTGCGCCTCAGGAGATGTGCCCGGTGTTATACTCACCTCAAGATCCTTTTCCTTGAATGAGGTTTGTAGGGTCTGGCCCCCTAGACTGTACTCTGTCTGTGGTCTTCTTTGCCCTTCCCCAATCTTCATGACTTTGCACTTTGTGGGGTTAAATTCCAGGAGCCAGTTGTTGGACCAGGCCTGCAGCCTGTCCAGATCTCTCTGTAGTTCTGCCTGGTCCTCGTCCGATTGAATTCTTCTCATCAACTTCACATCATCTGCAAACAGGGACACTTCGGAGTCTATTCCTTCCGTCATGTCGTGCACATGTGCTCACCTAATCATACTCACATAATCGTGGTTGCAGGGGTTGAGTCATAGCTCCTAGCCTTACCTCTTTACTGGTCGCTACTAGGTCCTTTCTCTGACGCACTGACTTTCTTGGGTTATCCTGGGTGGCTAACCCTCTGGAGTTAAAAATCCGAACAAATCTCTCTCTCTCCCTGCTCCATTAGTTTTATCAAACCTCGTCTTAAAACTATGTATTAATCCTGCCTCCACTACGTCACTCTCCAGATTATTCCACTTCCTAACAACTCTATGACTGAGGAAATACTTCCTTACATCCCTGTGATTCATCTGAGTCTTCAATTTCTAATTGTGACCCCTTGTTTCTGTGTCCCATCTCTGGAACATCCTGTCTCTGTCCACCTACCTGGAGTCTACCTGGAGAGAATTCCAGGGGTCAACGCCCCCGCGGCCCGGTCTGTGACCAGGCCTCTTGTTGGACCAGAGCCTGATCAACCAGGCTATTACTGCTGGCCGCACGCAGTCCAACGTACGAACCACAGCCCGGCTGATCAGGTACCGACTTGAGGTGCCTGTCCAGTGCCTGCTTGAAGACAGCCAGGGGCTTGTTGGTAATCCCCCTGATGTATGCTGAGAGGCAGTTGAACAATCTTGGGCCCCTCACACTTATTGTGTTGTCCCTCAACGTGCTAGTGGCACCCCTGCTCTTCATTGGGGGAATGTTACATCGCCTGCCGAGTCTTTTGCTTTCGTATGGAGTGATTTTTGTGTGCAAGTTTGGTACTAAGCCCTCGAGAATTTTCCATGTGTATATAATAATGTATCTCTCCCGCCTGCGTTCTAGAGAGTACAGGTTTAGGAACTTCAAGCGTTCCCAGTAGTTGAGGTGGTTTATCGCACTTATGCGTGCGGTGAAGGTTCTCTGCACATTTTCAAGGTCAGCAATTTCACCCGCCTTGAAAGGTGCAGTTAGTGTGCAGCAATATTCCAGCCTAGATAGAACAAGCGATCTGTAAAGTGTCAACATGGGCTTGGCATCCCTGGTTTTGAAGGTTCTCATTATCCATCCTGTCATTTTTCGAGCAGATGCAATTGCTACATTGTTATGGTCCTTGAAGGTGAGATCCTCTGACATGATCACTCCCAGGTCTTTGACATTAGTTTTTCGCTCTATTGTGTGGTTGGAATTAGTTTTGTACTCCGATGTCATCAGGAGTGTACTCACCTAGTTGTGGTTGCAGTCGTCGAGTCACAGCTCCTGGCCCCGCCTCTTCACTGGTCGCTGCTCCATGAGCTTTATCATACCTCTTAAAGCTATGTATGGATCCTGCTTCCACTACATCACTTCTCTGACTGTTCCACTTCCTGACAACTCTGTGACTGAAGAAATACTTCCTAACATCCCTGTAATTCATCTGAGTCTTCAACTTCCAATTGTGACCCCTTGTTGCTGTGTCCCATCTCTGGAACATCCTGTCTCTGTCCACCATGTCATTATCATATCTCCCTATCTGTCCTGTCCTCCAGTGTCATTAGGTCGATTTCCCTTAACCTCTCCTCGTAGGACATGCTCCTTAGCTCCAGGTTGCAGGGGTCGAGACTCAGCTCCTGGCCCTGCCTCTTCATTGATCACTACGAGGTCCTCTCTCCCCCTGCTCCATGAGCTTTATCATACCTCATCTTAAAACTACGTATGGTTCCTGCCTCCACTACATCACTTGCCAGACTATTCCACTTCCTGACAACTCTATGACTGAAGAAATACTTCCTAACATCCTTTTGACTCATCTGAGTCTTCAACTTCCAATTGTGACCCCTTGTTTCTGTGTCCCATCTCTGGAACATCCTGTCTCTCCCCACCTTATCTATTCCACGCAGTATTTTGTATGTCATTATCATGTCTCCCCCTAACTCTCCTGTCCTCCAGTGTTGTCAGGCCGATTTCCCTTAACTTTTCTTTGTAGGACATTCCCCTCAGCTTTAGAATTAGCCTTGTTGCAAACTTTTGCACATTCTCTAATTTCATGATGTGCTTGACCAGGTGTGGGTTCCAAACTGGTGCTGCATACTCCAGTATGGGCCTGACGTACACGGTGTACAGTGTCTTGAGCGATTCCTTACTGAGGTATCGGAATGCTATTCTCAGGTTTTCCAGGCGCCCATATGCTGCAGCAGTTATCTGGTCGATGTGTGCTTCTGGAGAAGTGCTCGGTATTATACTCACCCCAAGAGCATTCTCCTTGAGCGAGGTTTGCAGTCTTTGGCCACCTAGCCTATACTCTGTCTGCGGTCTTCTTTGCCCTTCCCCGATCTTCATGCATTTGGATTTGGTGGGGTTAAATTCGAGAAGCCAATTGCTGGATCACGCATCCATCCTCTCCAGGTCTCTTTGTAGTCCTGCCTGAGCCTCAGCTGATTTAATTCTCCTCATTAACTTCACATCATCTGCGAACAGGGACACTTCTGAGACTATCCCCTCCGCCACGTCATTCGCATATACCAAGAATAGCACTGGCCCTAGGACTGACCCCTGTGGGACCCCGCTCATCACATACCATGACTCATTGTTGCCTCCCTGTCAGGTATTCTCTTATCCATTGCAGTGCCCTTCCTGTCACACGCTCCTGATCCTCTAGTTTCTGCTCTAATCTCTTGTGAGGAACTGTGTCGAAGGCCTTCTTGCAGTCCAAGAAAATGCAATCAACCCACCCCTCTCTCTCATGTCTTACTTCTGTTACTTTGTCATAAAACTCCAGAAGGTTTGTGACACAGGATTTGCCTTCCATGAATCCGTGCTGGTTGTCGTTTATAATCTTGTTCCGTTCCAGGTGCTCCACCACTCTCCTCCTGATAATCTTCTCCATAACTTTGCATACTATACACGTCAGTGACACTGGTCTATAGTTTCTGTCTCCTTTCTTAATGGGGACTACATTTGCCGTCTTCCATACCTCGGGTAGTTGCCTAGTTTCAAGGGATGTGTTGAAAATTGTGGTTAGTGGCACACACAGCGTCTGTGTGTGTGTTCATCTGTCCGTTCGTTTGTACCTGTATGTGGTTGCAGGGATCAAAGTCACACGCAGACCATAAATGTGGAGAGCTAAGGTGCTAAAGATGGTTATGGAGAACTTCATGCACAAATATGTTAAACCCAACCAGAGAGAGGAGGGGATGAACCAGCAAGGCTTGACCTTGTATTTATCCTGAAAAATTCTGGCATAGATGATATTGAATATGAGAGCCCCCATCAATGCTAGCAACCACAGTTCTGAGTTTTGAATATCTTGTGAAAGTAAACTAGGAGAGAGAAGCAGCACAAGAAGGATGAAAACAGTCAAACTCTTGAATGAGGTGCAGTGAGAATGGGAGCTGTAAAACAAAGAATGAGTTCTACCAACCTGCAGTATACCTGTAGTGTTCCAAGGGTGAATGCCTCCATGGCCTGGCCCTAGCCCAGACCTCTCAGTGGATCAGGGCCCGATCAATCTGCTTTTACTGCTGGCCACACAAAGTCTAGTGTAAGAACCACAGCCCAGCTGATCAGGAACTGACTTTAGGAACTTGTCCAGTTCCTTCTTCAAGACACCAAGGGGGTCTATTGGAAGGCTGTTGAATAGTCTTGGACTCCTTACCATTACTGTGTTGCCTCTCAGTGTACTTACTGAAGGAATTTGTAACCTGGTGTCAAACCTCTTGCTTTCGTTGAGAGTGATTTCTGAGTGCAGATTTGGGACCAGTCCCTCTTAAGATATTCCAGGTGTAAATTATGGTGCATCTTCCCTTTGTTCAAAGGAGTACAAGTACAGGTCAAGGAGCTTCAGTTGGCCCCAGTAATTTAGGTGCATGACTGAACTTACATGTGTGGTGAAAGTATGCTACTCTAGATCTGCAATTCTGATCATCTTAAGAAGGGACTGTTAGTGTACAGCAGTATTCCAGCCCAAAGAGAACGAGTGACTTCAAGAGGATCGTCATTGGCTTGGCATCCCTTGTTTGAGGGTTCTCATTATCCATCCTATCATTTGCCTTGGAGTTGTGATAATGACACTGTTGTTATCCTTGAAATGGGGATCTTCTGACATTGTCACACCTAAGTCCTTTACATTAGTTTTCACTATATTGAGTGATTATAATTAATTTTATACTCTTTTCTAGTTTTTTTTCTTAGTTTTCCCAAAACAGACTAACCAAAATTAGTCTTCATTGAACATCATATTTTTATTCTGCAGCCTACTGGAAAACTTTATTTATATCAGCTTAGAGATATGCAATGTCCTCAATTGATGTCCCTCTTATTCTAGTATCTACAAAGGATGATAAGGAACTATAAATTATATCCCTGTTTATGACAGATATGAGGATGAGGAAAAGTATGGGGCCAAGTACTGTGCCTTGGGTAACAGAGCATTTCACTGGCAGCCTCTGACTTAACCCTGTTGACTATTACTCTCTGCATTCTATTAGAAAATTGATAATGCATCTGCCCACTTTTCCAGTTATTCCTTTCGCATGTATTTTGTGTTCTATTACGCCATAATCTCACTTGTCGATGGCTTCTGCAATCTGTGTATGTATCCACATTTTGTTTGTCTTCCAGTGCATCTAGACTCTGTCAGAGTGGTGTAGTGGTTGCGAGAGGCAAGAGCCTCTGGCTCTAAACCCATGATGCCCTGGGTTGTGCATTGTTGGGTATCCACGTGGTTAGCAATCTTGATTCTTAAAACAATTTCAAAGATTTTTATAATGTGAGATGTTAATACTATTAGTCTATAATTTCTTGCTATTGATTTGTGCCACCTTTGTGGAGTGGAGCTGTTTGTGCTGCTTTTAAGGATATGAGTTGATGTATGCAGTTAGAAAGGTCCAGGAGGCAGAAGAGTAATTCATACCAAGGAGCAAATGAATCAGTGGAAGGAAAAGAGTCAGCTCATGGCTCACCCAGAGGTGTAGAGACGCAAAAGCTAAAAGTGCTAGAACATAGAAGAAATATAAAAGGTAAAGATTGTAAGTAAATAAGAAAGTGAGCAGAAGAGCTAGAAACTAATATGCATGGGTAAGAAAGATGGCTCAACTACAATTTGAGAATGTTATAATATCAAAAGGCAAATTCCATCCAAAGTTGTTTTACAGCCACAACAGGAAGAATAAACAGTAAAGGACCAGTTAATCAGGCTCACAAAGAATGACTAGGAAGTATGTGAAGTCTTCAGTAAGAAATTTAAAGTGATATTTACAGAGAAAACCAGGCTGATACTAGAGAACCAAGGAGGTAGAGTGTACCAGTGTGTGTTGAACACAGTACATATGACAGGAGAAGTGAGGAGACTTTTGTGTGAATTAAATAGGTCAAAGGCAGTGAGACCAAGTAATACCACTCTGAGAATCCCGAGAGATGGAGTGGAGGCACTGAGCCACTAGCAGTAATCTTAAAAAGTCATTTGACACAAGGCAACTGCCAGAGGTGTCCCAATATTTAAGAAAGGGGGCAGACAGGTAGCATTAAACTACAGACCAGTGTCACTGATATGAACGCCTTCAAGTCTTGAACATGTACTCATTGGAGCGGAGGAGAGAGAGATACATGATAATATATACCTGGAAAGTACTTGAGGGCCTGGTCCCAAATCTGCACACTGCCATAACAACATATTGGAGTGAGAGATATGGGAGGAAGTGTAAAATAAACCCAGTGAGGAGCAGGGGTGCAGTGGGGACAATACGGGAGCACTTTATAAACATCTAGAGTCCCAGACTATTCATCATCTTACCAGAAGATATCCGAAACATGGCTGGAACCAGTGTAGAAGCCTTCAAGAGGAAACTGGACAAGTATCTTCACCAGGTGCCAGATCAACCAGGCTGTGATGGATATGTGGGGCAGCGGGCCTCCAGCAGCAACAGCCTGGTTGACCAGGCAAGCACTAGACGAGCCTGGCCCATGGCCGGGCTCAGAGAGTAGATAAACTCTCGAAACTCTTCAAAGGTATATCAAAGATATGTACAGTAGTCAAAGTTATGGAGAAGATAATCAGTTGAAGAGTGGTAGAACATCTAGAAACAGTGGCCTCTTTGCAGGGGACTTCTCATAGTGGAGAAGAAGCTCTCGGTCTGAGGAATTAGACCCTTTGATCTTCTTCCTCCAACCAAACCTGAGTCCCCCCAGTCCCTTTCCCCACTTCCTTCCTTTCTTCCCATCCCTCTCCTCCCATTCCTCCTCCCCTTTTATCCCTCCCCTCCCATCCCTTCCTTTTCTCTGTCCTGTTTGTAGCCTCTGGGGTCCTCCCCTCTGGCATTAAGGTTCTTAGGTAGGGTAAGTTTACCTGGAGTCTACCTGGAGAGAATTCCAGGGGTCAACGCCCCCGCGGCCCGGTCTGTGACCAGGCCTCCTGTTGGACCAGAGCCTGATTAACCAGGCTGTTACTGCTGGCCGCACGCAGTCCAATGTACGAACCACAGCCTGGCTGGTCAGGTACCGACTTGAGGTGCCTGTCCAGTGCCTGCTTGAAGACAGCCAGGGGTTTGTTGGTAATCCCCCTGATGTATGCTGGGAGGCAGTTGAACAATCTTGGGCCCCTGACACTTATTGTGTTGTCCCTCAACGTGCTAGTGGCACCCCTGCTCTTCATTGGGGGGATGTTACATCGCCTGCCGAGTCTTTTGCTTTCGTAGGGAGTGATTTTTGTGTGCAAGTTTGGTACTAAGCCCTCAAGAATTTTCCATGTGTATATAATAATGTATCTCTCCCGCCTGCGTTCTAGAGAGTACAGGTTTAGGAACTTCAAGCGCTCCCAGTAGTTGAGGTGGTTTATCGCACTTATGCGTGTCGTGAAGGTTCTCTGCACATTTTCAAGGTCAGCATTTTCACCCGCCTTGAAAGGTGCAGTTCCAGCCTAGATAGAACAAGCTATCTGTAAAGTGTCAACATGGGCTTGGCATCCCTGGTTTTGAAGGTTCTCATTATCCAGCCAGGGTTCTTCCCACTCTGTAAGGTCCCTCGGGGGTGGTGTAGTTTGCCATGGAATCTGGATTGTCTGGAGGTGCCCTGCTCCCTTCCTGGATTTCTGGGGGTGGAATGGGGTGTCCTGCAGATGACAGGTGTATCTCCAGAGGCTGCCTGTCGGTTCTGGGAGGTGGCAGCCAAAGGAGGTATACTCTGTGGTGAGTATCTGACCGCCCTCTCTTTTTTCTGCCCAGGTGACTCGGTGGATGTGAAGTTGCTATCCCGGAGTGCAGGTTTACTGGTATGAAGGGTAGGGTATGGCATGGGTTCCATGCTGCATCTGCACTACTTGTGGTCTCGAGGTCCTGTCAGATGAGAGGAGGAACTTACAGCCCGTTCATGCCTTCTAGTGACTGTCCCTCTTTTTTTTCTTTCCTTTCTTTTTTTTTTCTTAAAAATAATAATAAGAAAGAGTGTCCTATCATCATGGAGTCTTCGTTCTGTGATAACCCTCCTCCTCCCAGGCCCCTTTTTGTTACCACATCCTGTTCTGACTCGGCTTTGTTATTGGACCATTCTCCAGACTCTTCCCATACCCCTGTACCTTCTGCTGGTGATGCTTTGTCACCAGCTCCAGGTACTGAGGCTCCGCCCATTTCTTCTAGTTCCTCTGCCTCTTGCACGCCTTTAACTATGCGTCTGGCTTCCTTGAATACGGTGTGACAGTTTTCGGATCACCCACCTACCTCGGGTTGGGCCATCTACGGTACTACGCCTAAACGTTTCAGACCATTTACTGACGACGGTTCTTCGATGTATACTCATTCTACCCAAAAACGATCTACGTGACATCCACTTCCTTTACTCACCATATTTACAAGTTCACAGTGGACTAAATTCTTTTCCCTACAACCACCATCTCCAACTGATTATCTTTCTGACTATAGTATTGGTAAAGCTCTTTTATGACATGTTGGCCAAAATATATCCTTTCACAATGTTTGAAGTGGTTCGCGCATAGTTACAGTTCAGAATGCAGAACAAGCTCATGATCTTTCCCGTATTACTTCCATTGATAACGTTCCAGTCACAGTTCTCCAGCACGCTACTCTCAATTCTTTCAGTGGTATGGTGGTTTTACCATGTACCATTGTACAGAGTGATTTTCTGTCTTGCGGTGATGATATTTTGGAGCAATTAGCCCTTCAGGACCTTACTATTCTCAAAGTGGATACATATGTCCTGCCCGCTCGTGGGTGGAGACACTTTCCCAGTAACATCCCCCGCTTAACCTTTGACTGCTGTGAACTCCCATCCTCCATTTATATTGTGGGCTATTGCCTAGAGGTCCGTAAAGTGGTCCCTACTTCCCAACAGTGTCGAAATTTCTGGCATTTTGGACACCCTGCTAAATACTGCAGATCTGTGGCAGAGTGCCCGTTGTCAGGTCTATCATAAAGAACGAGAAATCTGTTGTCTTAAGGAGAGTGAAGGCCTTATGCTATGGCTGTCTCCCGGCTCCACCTTCAGGTTAATCTTCCTCGTATCCCTTATTCATGAGTAGCTAGGAGACCTCCAACCTTGGTGGTCCTCCCGCCTACTAGTTCCTCTGGTGTCATGTCTTCCGGGGTCACCCCAGTCTCTAATTCTTTTGCAGTTTTACCCTCTGAAACCCCCACCTCACCTACTCCTACCTCTTCTTCTTCTCGCCCACTAGTTTCTCATTCTGCAAGGCCTCGCACACCTGCATCTTCTTCATGCCTATCACCTGTGAAGCTGAACCTGTCTCATAAGCCCAAGTCTCTTCGCATTCCTCCAGTACTTACAATTCCCGAACAGTTTTTCTTTTCGTCCTCGGTCTCACCCCCTTTCTAACTCTCACACGGAGGTGGAGATTCACCCCCACTTGTGTGGTCCCCTCTTCTCCTGTTCCCCCAGACTTCTTCCCCAGTTACCTTCCAACCTCCTTCCTCTTCTGTTCCACCTCAGGACTCTTCTGTCCCCGCTGGCACATCTCTCCAGGTTCATACTCCCCTCCCCTCTCAGACCTTTTTGGTTCCCTCCATAATCTCCTCGATCTCTACCTCACCTGTCTCTGAAGTCTTCCTTATCCGCTGAGACACTTGACGCTACTATCTCTGACTATATTGCGGAAACGAAACCCTCGATGGACACCGGCGCACCTCCTTCTATGCCTTCATATTTTTCACGACCCTCGCAGCAATCTTTTCCTTCACAGCATTCTGATTCCTCCTTGCTTACATGCTTTCCATTGCCTCCACACATTGACTTCACTGACCCTAATAGCCCATAGATTTTATCGCTTCTTATTGTTGACATACCTGTCTTTGTGAATAATGACTTACAGTGGACCCCCGCCTAACGAGCACCCCGGAAATCGTACAATTATGTAAGTACTATAATATTGTAAGAGCTTGTGGAAGTGTATTTTTGGGGGTCTTAAATAGACTAACCTACATGACATTATTTCTTAAGGAAGTAAATTCGTTTTGTAATGGCACTTGAGCAGGCTTCTGGAATGAATTTTGCTCGTTAGGCGGGGGTCCACTGTATTTACAATGGAATATTAGTGGCATCAGGGGTAATCGGAGAGAGCTCCAGGTGTTGCTTTCCCAGTTTACCCAGTATGTGTCTGGTTACAAGAGCTCAAAATTCATTCAGCCATTATTCGTCCCATTTTAGGCTATGTGCTGTTGCATTCTTTTGATCCCTTTCCTGATGAATCATTTAATGAGAGGCACTTCTTGTGAGAGTTGGTATACTATATCAACAGGGCTTTGTTCATTCTCTGCTGCATTATACTGCAGCCCATATTTATTTGCACTGATGGTATACAGTTTGCTCTCTATATCTTTCCAATTCCTATGCATTCTATATATCGGATATTGCATTCTTGATCTCTTCTCTACCGCCGCCCATCTTGTTGTTAGGTGATTTTAACGCTCACCATCATCTTTGGGGAGGGTCCCACTGTGACTCTCGTGGTGATCAGTTGGAGACTCTTCTCATCCTCTTCATGTTTTAAATACGGTGCTCCCACCCATTTTGACTCTTGCACTCAGTCTCTCTCTCTTGCTTTGATCTTTTTATCTGCTCCTCGTCAATTGCACTTATTACGCTTGGTCTCTTCTCCCAGATTTGTATGACAGTGATCACTTTCCTATTCTTCTTACTTTTACTATGTATTCCTGACCACCCTGTAGCCCTCGGTGGTTATTTGGATGAGCAAATTGGGACTTATACTCTCATCTTATCACCTTTTGTAGGGACCCTCCTTCATCCTCTATTGATGAGCTAGTGCACCAGTTTTCGACCTTAGTTTTGACTGCAGCATCACATTCTATTTCTCAAACCTTAGGCAGGCATTCTCAGACATGCATGCCTTGGTGGTCTTCTGCGTGTGTCTGTTCAGTATGTTTGAAACGTGCTGCATGGGGCCGTTATTGATATAATCAGACCTTTGGATTTTAAGCGGGCAAGGGGAGTCGTTCTCTGTGTCATACGCAATGCTAAATGCACTTGTTGGCAAGACTACTTGTCTACCATTACCTCGACTTCCGCTATGTGTGCGGTTTGGAAGAAGGTACAGAAGTTGTGTGGCAAGTACTCTCCGGACCCAGCTCCTGTGTTGCGGGTTCCTGGTGTTAGTGTTGCGGAACCTCTTGAAGTTGCCACGGAAATCGGGAACTATCTTGTCCGCGTCTCCCAAGGGCTTCACCTTTGTCCCTCATTTCTTGCATCAACGTCTATCAAGGAGAAATTGCCCTTGGATTTCTCTTCTAATGAAATGGAGCCATATAACGTACCTTTCACTCTCCTAGAGCTAGAGTCCATGCTTTCTGTTTGCCAGTCATCGCCAGCTGGGCCTGATGATATTCATATCAGTATGCTACAACATCTGCATTCTTCAGCCCTTACAGTCCTTTTGCATCTTTTCAATCTTATTTGGATGCGAGGGGTTCTCCCTCAAGAATGGAAATCTGCCATTGTACTACCATTCCACAAACCAGGCACCTCGGGGCTTGATACCTCTCACTATCGTCTCATTGCTCTGACCAGTGTAGTCTGCAAGGTGATGGGACGATTGGTGAATACACGTCTGATATGGTATTTGGAGACTCACAATAGTCTTTCTCCTCACTAATATGGCTTTCGCAAGGGCCGCTCTACTTTCGACCCCTTGCTCCACTTAGATACATACGTGCAAAATGCCTTTGCTAACAAATACTCCATCCTAGCAGTCTTTTTTGATCTTGAGAAGGCATATGACACCACTTGGAGGTACGTATAACATTTTAGCCCAAGCCTCCTTGGTAATCTGCCAACTTTCCTTACTGCTTTCTTATCTGCAGCTTCCATCGCATATTTGGTCATCACTTTATGTGGATGACTTCGCTATAGTTTACGCAGGCGCTGACTGTCACCTGGTAGCGGCCTCCCTTCAAGATGTGATTGACTGGGTTTCCCATTAGGCCACTTCTCATGGATTTAAATTTTCTTGTATGAAAACCGATTTCATTACCTTCACTAGACGTCCTCTTGTCCCAGATATTCCATTGTATTTACACAGCTCACGTATTCCAGAATGTGATACGGTCAAGTTTCTTGGCCTTCTCTTCGATCGCCGGTTGACATGGAAACCTCACATTTCCTCTTTGAAGGCAGCTTGCAATGGTCAGCTGAATCTCCTTAAAATTCTTGAACATCGTTTATGGGGAGCAGGTCGCCGGACTCTCCTCCGTTTGCATTCTACTCTAGTCTTTTCCAAGCTGGATTATAGAGACCGAGTCTATTCTGCAGCTTCTCCTTCTACTCTTTCTAAGTTAGATTCCCTTCATCATCAGGGTCTATGTTTATGCCTTGGTACCTTTCGTTCATCCCCTGTTGAAAGCCTCTATGCTGAGGCGAATGTTCCTTCCTTAGCTGATCGTCGTGATGCCCATTGTCTTCTTTACTTTGTCTGTGTTCATAACCTTCATGTTCCGTCTATGTATAGGTTGGTCTCAGACGTTAGTAAAAGCTCATTATTTATTCAACGCTCCTGCTTACTCTGACCGTTTTCTCGTTGTCTTCACTCACTCCGGTCCTCTCTCCAGTTACCTCCCTTGTATGTGCATTTAGCGTCATCCTTTTCCCTTCTTCCTTGGGAGGTTCTGAAGGTTCTCCCCTACTGCCGTGCACCAAAGCTCTCCTACCTACAACTGCTTCTCGATCTCTTTTCTTGATCACTTACGGTTGCATGCTCATGCCGTTGTTGTTTATACAGATGGTTCTGAATCTTCTGACAGTGTTGGGTTTGCGGCAGTGTTTCCTGACGATGTTGCCTGAGGTCATTTGTTAAGACTCGGCTAGTATTTTTTACTGCAGAGTTGTATGCCATCCTCATAGCACTTCTCCTTATTACATATACAGTGGACCCCCGGTTTACGTAATTAATTCATTCCAGAATGCTGTTCAAGAGCCATTACCAAACGAATTTGTTCCCATAAGGAATAATGTAAATTAGATTAGTCCTTTTAGACCCCCAAAAATACACTTACAAAAGCACTTACAAAAATACACTTACATAATTGTTCGAGTTTAGAGCAGTATGTAAACCGGGGGTCCACTGTATGTCTCTTTCGACATTTGTGATCACTTCAGATTCCCTCAGTGCTTTACAAGCCATTAAACAATTTGATTCCCCTCATTCATTAGTCCTTTGTATTCAACTATGGTTGCACCGTGTGGCTAGCAAAAACAAAGACGTCGTTTTCTGTTGGGTCCCTGGACACGTTGATGTGCAGGGAAATGAACAAACGGATGCTGTTATGCGGTCAGCGGTGCATGATCTTCTGGTTTCTTATGGGGGTATTCCGTTTAGAGATTATTTTCCAGCCATCTCTGCCCGTCTTCGCAGCCATTGGCAACAATGGTGGTCAGGCATGCACCATAACAAACTGCACTCTATTAAACCGCTTTTAGGTTTGTGGCCATCTTCTTACCATCTTCTTATGCAGAGACGGGAGACTGCTCTCTCCCGTCTCTGCATTGGCCATACTCGCCTTACCTATGGGTATCTCATGGAATGACACCCTATTCCTCTTTGTGAGGTTTGTCGGGTCCCTCTGCGAGCTCACAGGATTTACCTCCAATGCTGCCGCTTCCCTACCACTCTTACCTTATCTGGTCTTCTTGCGGACAGCTCTACCTTTGACTTACGATCACTTTTTGACTTTTTGTCAGCAACTGCTTGACACATAGCCCTTAGCATCTCTTCCACCCCTTTTCTCCCCTCACCTCTGATTCCCTCTCCCCCTAGCTGTTTATAGCCCCAGCAGTATTTTCTACCCCACAGTGCTGTATGACCCTTGTTAAGATAAGATTTCTTCGAATTTTTAACCCCGGAGGGTTAGCCACCCAGGATAACCCAAGAAAGTCAGTGCGTCATCGAGGACTGTCTGTCTTATTTCCATTGGGGTCCTTAATCTTGTCCCCCAGGATGCGACCCACACCAGTCGACTAACAACCCAGGTACCTATTTGCTGCTAGGTGAACATGACAACAGGTGTAAGGAAACACGTCGAAATGTTTCTACCCGCCGGGAATCGAACCCGGGCCCTCCGTGTGTGAAGCGAGAGCTCAAGCCACCAGACCACCGGGCACTTTCTTTGATTATAAAATTTTGATGCAGTTCCACACAAGAGACTAGTGCAAGAGCTAGAGGATCAGGCAGGTATAACAAGAAAGGCACTGTAATAGATCAGAGCATCCCACAACAAGAAACTTGCCAGACGGTACAAAATACCTCCACTAAAAAGCAGGGTGCGACGAGTACACAAAGAAAGAACTTGAGTATCAGAGGTCCCCGACTCTTGAATATCCGCCCTCAATACATAAGGGGAATTACTAACAAACCTCTGGCTCTCTTTAAGATTGAATTAAACAAGTCTCAGTGCCTTACCAGCCGGGTTGTGGTTTGTACGTTGGACTGTGTGCGGCCAGCAGTATCATCCTGGTTGATTAGGCCTTGATTCTCCAAGAGGCCTGGTGTAGGACCGGGCTGAGGGAAGGTCGACCCTCAGAATCGTCTTTTAGGTATGACCTCAAAAGAAAATCATAAAATTTCGCTTACTTTTCCCATAAATTTCGATTGCAGTAGAAATTCTATTTAAAAGTTTGATAATCTAAGTACCTGACAGGAAGGCAACAACGAGTCACAGTATGTGATAAGGTATCAGAGTGGGTACTTATGATGAGCGGGGTTCCACATTGGTCATTCCTAGGACCAGAACTGTTTCTGGGGTATGTGAATGACATGACGGAAGGGATAGACTCAGAAGTGTTCCTATTTGCAGACGAAGTGTTCCTATTTGCACGACTACAAAGGGATCTGGACAGGCTGCAAGCATGGTCCAGCAACTGGCTCCAGGAGTCTAACCCCACCAAGTGCAAAGTCATGA